>JAUMHF010000025.1:6860636-6907056 GCA_032359275.1 Microctenopoma steveboyesi
TGCAAAATAAAGCTTTCTAAACCTTCCCTCGGTTTCACGGGCATTCCTGAGTCCAACACCACAACACGCACGTCACAAAATCTGTTTTCAAACTAAATTAGGCGAGCTGTTTTTCATTTTTACGCTATGCTAAGATAACCATGTGCTGATTTGAGTAAAGGAAATGTGTTCTTCTTGTTTAATACTTGGGAAGTAATGGGTTATATTTCCAGCGATGCATTTCTGTCAGACCACTGGCACATATAACATGAAAACAACATTATGATATTACCCCTGGAGGGAATCTGTTGTGCTGGACAAGCAGGCATCAGGAAAACCACAGCTCTCTATCTCTTCACAGCATCCACAGCTCTTCATTAGCTTCCCGATAATCTCTGCCTCGTGATTTTGTCCAAATGTCAAAACAACCTTCCAGCTCCCCATTGAGACTGCTTACAAATTGTGTTAGAGACAGGACTGATCATTGAGGGTGTGTGTGTGTGTGTGTGTGTGTGTGTGTGTTGTATTCATAAAAACAACATTAATTCACTGCTTCTAGTTTGCAATTTCCAGTTTATCTACTCTGAACTGGACTTCAGCTGGACGCCTGCCATTAACAGCGTAAACAAGCCTGAACTGAAAGTTATAGCAGGGAAACATCACGACACTGACGTTTCCAGAGTTCTTCTTCTTCTAAATGAGAAACAAGAACAGGCTGATCATATATAAGAACTTATGCATAATAAGAACAAAGACATGACCAACAAAGTAACAGTTATGTTTGTAATGAGAATCTTCACAGACAGTTATGTATATAGTATATAACACATTACAGATAAAGCAGCTGTCAGTACAAAGCATTTTAAATCACCTCCACATTTACTAGCTCCTCTTTAAAGTAACATGTAGAGTCTCCATGGTAACAAAGATCTTTGTCATTCATGTTTTACAGCATCACATTCACTGTGATCTTCACATCTGGAAAAAGTCTATCTATTGTATTTTTGACAAATTTAGCACATCACATGTCTCTATATTTATTCATTCATGCTTTAGGTCACATATCACTAACCCCTGGTACAACCATGAACATCCAAGAACAACATGTACATGAGCAGTCGCAGTTCTACCCATTTTTTAGATGAGATTTAGCAGCTCTCCTGCATGTTACGAATGAATGAATTTCTTTTTGCTTTTCTTTACTCCATTGTGTTTTGGCAGATCACACTAGCATCATTCTCCCACCATGACTCATCAGCATCCTCTATGTTGTCATCTTCTGCACTTATCTTCCTCCTCTACATTCCAGCGCGATCCCTGCTGTTCGAAAAACAACACAGCGCTCCTCTCAGGTTTCTGCAAACAATCGCGCGACCGTATCGTCCGTGCTCTTTGCAGAAATGTGACCACGACGGGAATGCAAAACTGAGCACAGTCGAAATCCAGACGAAGACAAAACAACATGCAGGACGTGATCATCTGAATGAAGATCTGTCAAATGGCAGCAGTGCTTCACCCCTGTGGCCCTGCCACACACCGTGACACGGGTCCCCTCCTGCCTGTTTAGCCTATGTTTGGGGGGCTGGTGGGTGAAGGCGGGAGTAAAGGCCAACCTTTGAACCTTCACCCCTCAATGATCGCCGTCTTTAAACTGATCCTACAGGCAGAGTCTGCATTACAGAACAAGATCTGACCTGTTCTCCATTCCTTGTGCTCATCGCATCAACATCAGGCTGCTCACGTACAGTACTGTGCAACAGCGTCGTGTTTTCCTGCACAGGAACAATACACTTCAACCCCGTGTCTCTGCAGGCTCCAGTCCAAAGAGGCAGTGACGCAGACCAGACCATGTACAGGCTGAATCTAATTAGCGCTCATCGGTTTCTGAGAGAGGCTTTGTTTCACACCATACCGCCGAGCGCCTGAGTGTCTGATGCCACATGAGCAACATCCAGCTTGGACACAAGACAGGAGCGTTCCCTGCATAAGGATAAGACAACTGCATACAAAATATTTATGGACAGGCACACTTTATGTCCAGTCTTGTTCTGTAATGTACTGAAAGTCTACACCTTAAACGTTTCTTCACTTTTACCTTCAGCACACAGAATATTATTTTAAATTCCAGTGGACATAAATAGTAAATAATCCATAGATGGACATGTAAATGCTAATTTAAATAAATTATTTACAGTAAATTCTCCTGCAAAAGAGAAAGACTAACTGACGGAGACAAGATCAATAAAGTGCCATTAGCAACAAAAACACGCCTGCTTCACAAAGCTGCACTACAACAGCCGCTCCCCTCTCCCCACAGTCAACAAGGTCAATGATGACTGATGTCCTTCACCCACCTAAACACTAGCTGCACGATATTTGCACAACATCAAGGAATTCTACATGCAAACGCGATGGCCAAATTAAAACTCTCTGTGGACAGAGGATACTGTGTGTGTGTGTGACTACATTTCATGCACCTGCGCATAGATTACGAGTTATGTGTGTGTTACTCTGACCCTTTATGTGTGATGTAAACGTGTTGGGGCGCCTATATATGTAAACACATGTGCTCAGCTGTGTGTGTGTGTGTGTGTGTGTGTGTGTGTGTGTTCACGTGAGAGTGTGTCAACCCGCACACAAACACTCGCTCTCCAGGTTAATGATTGTGGATGTAGGTGTGAGCTGCTGCAGCTGTCCTCTTGAGGTTAAGGAATGTAACAGGGGCGGCGGTGTCGTGCTGGGACGGCGATGTTGGGATGGTGCGAGAGAGTTTTTAATGGTGTTAACGAACTGATGCAGGGCACTGAGTAACACACGGTTTATGGTCATGCTTGTGTGTCCATTGTGTAAAAGTCGTAGGTATGTAGCACATTCTGCTTGGAGAAATGAATCGCTCTGTGCACTGATTCACGCTGTTCCAGCCCACCCAGACGTGACTGTAAAACTGGTTTAGGAGTTTGGGACCTTTTCAAATTAGATAGGTGATGAAAAATGCTCCAAACTCTCCACATGCCCATTTTTCTGAAAAAATGATAACGAAAATAATAATAGTTGTCCTAGATTATGATGCAGAAACTGAAATATTTGTTTGTTAATCATCATCATACGGGAATGAAGTTTGTAACTAGGACGCGCCGTCTAAAGATGAGTGTGAATAGAAGACAGCGCCATCTCATAAAATCACGTAAATTGCCAGCACTACTGTACCTGCTGGGCTACGTGCCTACAGCGCGATGAAACCATCTGCTAGTGATCGCAGAAATGCTTTCCGCTGCAGCATCATACAGCTGTTTTCAGTCAGAAGCTGCCTCGACCAGAAACTGATCCAGGAACTGCTGACTTGATGGGCCTCTGCGGTTTGACGTGTGCAACCTTTTGAGGTGGTTGTCCTGTGACCGGCTGAATCAGCAAGCATCCAGCTAAAGTCTCTGACTGGTAGCAATTGTTCGAAATGATCTCGAGGAGGCTTTAGCAGAGTTTTGTCGATGGGTTTTAGTGTTACGGCATTTCTCAAGTCAGGAGAAAGAGCGGGGTCATCATTAGCGCGCAGACTTCAGGACGATAGTGTGCGAGTGTGCAGTCGGTGTTGGTATCAGACAGACTGGTACAAGTGCTGCAGGTACAAAATATGGCTTCCAACAACGACCAGCTCCGCTCAAGATTCTCATAAAAGCACTCTCATGTTTCCTATCATCAATATATGCTGACATCACGTGGCGCAATGCAGCATTAGACATCAGGCCCACAGATCATCCTGCCCTCTGCCCTGCCCCGCCGCTCACAGCCTCATTGATCTTCTCCCACAAAACCCTGCTCTGCTACATTGGAGCCGGCCTGCTAACAGAATTAAACCCGTCCCACTGGACATCATCATAACTCCTCTCCTCAAACACACGTCCAGCCCCATCACACAAAGGCTGATTTACTTTGTGCCTCATTGTGACAAATTAAACATTTAATCAGATTTGAGCATAGTTTTTGCAGCTGGTGTTTATCACATTACCTAAAGGGGTTAGCGTTCAATCACTCAGGGGAGATAAAAGAAGAAAAGATGAGCGTGTTATTTTATGTTTGTGTCTTCTTGGATGTTTGTAATGGGCAAGTAAGACGACACGTGGAGAAAGGCCAGACTACGGAGGGGGGGCTGGGTGGTGGCTGAGACATACAGGGTCAAAGGTCGAGTATGAAACAGGTCAGCAACTACTTAAGGTGAACATAAAGGCCTCTGTAAGAAGACACATTTGCTAACAGTTAAGAAAGAGACGCTTTAAATGAGGTTTTATGGGTTCCTGTTGATTAAAATGACAGTTTTGTGGGGCACAACACAGCAGTTGCTACACATTTACCACACATTTGCTACAAGTGTTTCAAGTTTTACTGCAGCGCTTTGTGTAACGGGCATAAAACTGAAACGATAAAAGTGTATCCGAAGTGTTTGAAGAAACATTCACAGCTTTGTTACAGTGATACACAACCAGAGGGGTTCGATTAAAGAGGAGGAAACTCTATTCTTTGCAGGAGGGGGCTCAACTAGACCACAACAGATAAAAAAAAGAGATGTTAATGTACTGCAGGTGGAAAAACTGAGCACAGAAAATAGCAGCATGAAAGCAGAGCACGACAAGCTCAGTGATAAAGCAGCACACAGGAGACACAACCTCATAACAATATCCAACACAGTCATTACGCAAAGGACCAAAAGAAGTATCGGATATCATGACTACCACTGATCTTTCAGTGGGAATCATCAATGAACAAACTCTACAAACTCACGTACTGCTGTTTGATTTGTCACACAGAAAGAATGGAATCGTGGGACGAGCTGTCTTCCCACTGGTTTGACTTAAACACAGGTCAAAGCAGCTCTGACTGAGAGGAGCTTGTATGTGAGGGTTTCTTTTTTTTCCAGTTAATAGTCATTTCTCAAATTCCTACTCATAAAAATCCCGTACACCATCCCTGTTTGGGACGTCCCGTGTGCAGTGACAGCCTCCTGATGCCGAGAGAGGAGGACAAAGAGTTAAGCAGCGCAGGCGTTCAATGCGAGTGTGGATCAGTTTTAGGAGACGGAGGCTGAATTCGCCAGGATGCCACGTTCCGTACACAGCAGTGGACAAAAGCTGCTGATAAAACACTCGGTTTCCGTAGAGTTTGTCGGTGAGTGTGTGTACACAGCGGCTGTGTAAACTAGCGATAATCCTCTTAGGAAATCACGCTCTCTGACCAGCTCCGCGGCGCTGCACCCCAGACTGTCCAAGCACAATAACGCACAGGCAGCAGCAGTACTGAGAAATAAGCGGCTACTTACGTGGTTCTCAGAGTAGGGTGGTATTCCAACAAGGCAGAAAGCAACTCCATTCATTGGGCAGCAAAAACGGATCGGCTGCAACGAGGAGAGGCAGGATTTGTTGCAGCGCAGGCGGCAACAGGGGCAGAGAGGAACAACGAACCGGCCAAACGCAAACTTATATGTTCAACTCCTATCCTGCTTCCTTCCTCCTAAAGAAACCCCACTCTGCTCCGAAGTTTCTACCCCCTCCCGCCTCCTTCTCCTCTTCTTCTTCTTCTTCTTCTTCCGCCAGACCGCATCAGTCGCAAGTTACTAAATCCTCCGTGCGCGCGGCCCTGCCTGGAGAGCGGCCGCAGCAGCGTCAGGACACATGGCGCGCACACCGGAAGTCAGGAAACATGCCTCCAAAGTAAAGTCCCGAGGAGGCGCGCGTGTGCACGGTTTTCTGTCATGACTCATGGAGATGGGGAAAGAAACATGTGATGCAATAGTTTGGGAAAGTACAGAAGGTAATTAGTGAAATGTTTGGTTTACATCATCATTTATCATCATTTTTTATTCTAAACTACTCATTCATGTCACATCCATGCGAACTAATTTGTACATTTATTCATTCATTCTTAATTCGATGGAGACAATTTTAAGTCGTATAAAAAGTGATCCCTTTCTTCTGTAGCGTGGCTTTTATAAACGCTATCTTCACCGGAAACTCGTTTATATCGCGGTTAACTTGACTTTGTGGGAATTGCAGGGAGTCGAATTAACGGAGGGTGCGTTGGGTAAATCAATGCGGTCCGCCCTGTGGCCAACAGCGTGCGGGCTCCCTCTGGCTGTGTCAAAACAGCCGGGAGCTGGATGACATGGGTAGGCAGTAAAGGTAAAGTGTTGGGAAAGAAAAATAATTCAGGTATTTTCTGCAAATAATGATAGTTAGAACAATTCATTGAAATATGTAAGCCATTTTAACCAGAATATTGGCCAAACATCATGTTTTGTTTTTGTTCTTATATATTTGTTGTTTTGTATTTATATTTTTCGTTGGTGCAAATTATGGGTGTGTGTTTCTAATCGTTTCTGAAACGAGAGTGGCTGTAACTAGGCAAAACAATTTCCCCCTGGGATTAATAAAGTGTTTTTAATCTTGAATCTTGTATTGAAAATTTAGAGGAGCGTCTTAGATGTGAAAAGCAGAAGTTCACAAGCAGAACTGTTGTATTAGACTGCATAAACTGTTTCAACTGCTCAGTGTGTGATATATTATTGAATCAGTTACTAATACATTGGTTTAAACCACGTTTTGTTGACATGATATGTTGCTTCATTTTCACTTTATCAATTAATAATTAGGAAAACTTTAAGCCCAAAGTTACATAAAGTAAATGCTTGATTTGTGTAACCAGTCCAAAAACCAAAAATCCTCTCTTTAATTAAAACTACTTAAAAATAAATCATCAGTAAATTTTAAAAAACGTCAGGTGATGGAAACATTTCCATCAGATGAGTGTATATTATACCCAAACAATAAACTTGCCGCCAACAAAAGGCACAGCACTTCAGAGTGTGAGTCATTATGAAGAGGGCTTAACAAAGACAAAATCTATTTCAATGGAAAAATTCTCTCCACACCCCCTGGATGACTGTAATTAATACATTCTTGGAAAAGTCTTACAAATGTGTATTTCTAGCCACGTTGGCTGCAGATGGATATTGTCCATGTTAATAAACAGACAGACCGGTGAGGGGAAGTTTGATCATCAGTCTAACAGGAACTCCAGTCTGCTGCCATGGAGTAACACTACAAACAGCACCGCCCCTCGCTGGCTGCAGCATCACTTTTAGTGGGTGCAAATGTGAACTCACAGTCCACAAGAAGAAATAAAAGTGAGAAAAAAACGAAAAAAAGATAAAATGTGGAGATGTGATGCTGGCTTCAGCTGCTGAGATGACTCAAAGCTGGGGGCCCATGTGGCTACCATTACTTTGGTGTGTGTGTGTGTGTGTGTATGTGTGTGGAAGGGGTGCAAGTATCAGAAGGCCACTTCAAAAGGCTGACTGCCTATGTGGAGATAGACAGGAGGTATAGCAGAAAAGGCAGCTTACAGGAGCCTTCCCACGCCAGGAGCTGCAGCTGCCAACTCAACCCTCATCTTAACATGTCTCCTCTGTCTGCTCGCTTTCTCTTCACGGCCTCCAACCTCTGCATCTGGCCTGTTCTGAGACAATGGCTTGACAAAAAGACAAAGTTCTAGCCTTGACCTACACTCATCTCCAGATCACTTTCCATTTGAGACAGACAATTACCACGTGTCCTAAATCCTCCTCCAGGTCACTCACATAATGCGGCAGGTAGATTCTGTGAATACCAGATAGGCTGGGAATCCACCGTGACAGAGTGGGAGCCCAGAAAGACTCAGCAGGAGTATCCTGGACTTAAGGTGAGAGAGGAGGGAAGATGGTCTCTCAGAGAACGTCTGATTATGGCAGGCAAAATTTTCTGTCTGCAGGCTCTTTCTGTCTCTTTTTGTGCTACATGTGTTTTCTATTTCAGCAAATGGAGAAATATATCAATCTGCGTCCCAGCACTTATTTGTACAAGGCATGAGCCAGAGTTAGTGAACTGTGTTGGAGTTTGTCCACATCTTGTTCCAGATTGCATGCAGAAACACGCGGAGCCGACACATCAATTTGCCTGTCAAGAACACAAAATTGGGTCTTCTATTAATGATGACTGCTTGTTGGCTGAGACTTGAGACGTGCAGGGAGGAGATTTGTGCATTTGAGGTGTTGTGTGTCATATCTGGACAAGTGGGCAAGCATCTTTTAAAATGCTGATTCTGAAAAACAGCTGTAACAATATCCAATCTGAGGCCAACGAAGCATCTATTGTTTTACATACTACCCTTTATGGTGCGCATCTGAGGACTCCATCCTCTCTGCTGTGTCTCTGGGTCACCCCTCTTTACTGACACACAGCCTCGGGCATTGAGTATGAATGAATAAACCGCGATCTGATGGTGATGTGAGGCGACACGCCCCAATCTTTCTCTCTTGAGGGCTGACTGGGGACAACCAGGGAGCACCCAGAGACTGCAAAAGGCCTCCTCTCGGTCATTACATAATCGCACGTGCAGCCTGGCGCCTTGTAGGCCAAACCCATAAACAACCATCATTCTATTTACTTGTTTGACTGGCTTGACAAGTGGTCGTGTCTGGGTGGAACGAGATTCCTGTTTGCTGCTGAGACAGTGGAGATGGGGGGAGTGGTGGGTGGGCATGTTCTGCCATTCCTTATACCATTCTAGGCCACATCACAGAGTGTGTGCACTGGTCTGATACTATTAATTGTGGTCACGCATATCTCCTCTGTTTCACTCCACTTCCCTCAGGTTATTGGGTCTGTCCTCTCAGTGAACGTCTATCCCCCTCCCCTACACACAAACTCATAGTTTGAGGAGAAGAGTCGCCTCGTCTGTAAAAACTTTTTTCTGTCGGAAGCCACCTCCATCCCTTTACTTGACATGGTGGCATTTAATGAAGGTGTTAATATGGCTGGTGGAACAACTTGCCCTGCCCCATTCGACTGGCTGGCAGTATCACCACCTTTAAAAAACATTTAAAAACTCACTCGTTCAAAAAGTACTTCAAGTAAAGTCCACCACACAGACACTAGCACTAAACAATTCCTATGCATGTTCCTTGTCTTGGAGAGTTAGGCCTTATCAGGGTTCTTTGTTGTAGTATCTCCACTTTTACAAGAAAATGAATGGTAACTGCTGGTGTCTTCTCCTTGTTAGTTGCTTTGGATAAAAGCGTCTGCCAAGTAAAGTAAAGTAAAGTGAAGTATTCACATATCCTGCAGGGGAAGCGCAAGCTCGCGTTTGAGACGCGAGTGTCATCGACGAGCAAGGGAGAGGTTTGGATGTTTATGTACTTGTGAATGAGATGTAGATGTTTGAGGGATTCTGCTGTGCATCTCCCTGTTGACACAGTGGATCCCATGGCACTCCTCTGCAGGGGGGTGGTTGTGGGAAGCTTGAAGTGGGGGAGTGGTGACCCCAGTCTGCATGGATTCCAGCCAGAGCCATAAATTCCCCCCTCTCTGCGTGACAGGAGTCCCCTTTGTCTGGCTGAACAACTGGCACGAGAGGGGGAAACAGCTGACTTTTCAGCACAGACCAGCAGTAACTCTACTGTACTCGCAACTCGTCTACTGTGTTTGAACCGCAGTCGCTGCTCAGGGACATCCTAAATCTATTCTAGCTGCTCATTTCCATGTTTAAACTGATAAGCAATAGGCTTTAGCGGTTTACAACACCAGAATCATTTTGCTGTTTACATGCAATGTTTCTTCCCACTTCGGGCAGCCAGTAGTTTTCAGTCATTTCTGTATAATTCAAAAATGGAATCAGCAGACTCATCTGAGCTGAGCAACCAATCTCAGCCTGCACTAATAGTATTTGAGTGTGCACTACACTGAGTGGTAATTTTGTTTATTTTAAAAGTTTGCACTGCATAACTGAGATAGATTTTTGACAACTGCAATGTTTATTTATAATATGGTCATGAAAGAACATCCTCCATGTTGTCTAAGAATGTTATATTCAGTACCAGACCACCAGTCTGCTGCCACCTTGTATTTCTGCACCCATCATTTCTGTCTTCACTCCTCCACTGTTTCTGTTTCTGACCTGCTGATCCATCCTCTCCGTCCGGCCTCACCCCACATTTTGCTGCGACCCCCCCCCCCTCTTTCTTGCAGCTGCCCCGTTCATTCTTCTGCATGATGCAGTAACTCAGACAGAAAAACAACTATGAGCCTGAATGAGAACTGGATCTGCCGAGACAGAGACAGGTCAGGAGCTGGAGAGGATGTTAAGCTGGGTATCATACTGGAGAGAATGAGTCACTGAGCGCGCACACACACACACACACACACACACACATGCATGGACAGAACACATTTGAAAGGCTTATAATCATGATTTAATAACTTTTTTAAACACTTCCATCCCACTCATGTTTTTTATCTTTTTTACTACTGAATCAGGTATTTGTATCTAATGTTTGGACACACATAGAAATGACCACATTTGCAAACTAAAAGTCCATTTATTAATATTCCATCAGAATAGATGTGTAGACGTTGTCGAAATTGTAAATGACCATTGTAGCTGAAAACAACTGTTTTAAAATGAATATTGACATAAACATACGGAGGCCTAAATTCTGCATATTCTGTATTCCAAAATGGTATTAATTCAGAAGGATAACTGATCATTAGATCACCAACCAAACCAGGTGCAATGATGGTTAGACAGCTGAAGACATATATCTTGTCATGAAGTACATGGTAATTCCTGTGTGTGTCCAAACTTGTATGTAAGGCTTTTGTCAAAACCCTACACTAACAAGTCTGACAGTTTCACTCCCAAACGTGAACTGATGTTTTCTTTCGAGCACTGACACAGCCTTCACATGGAAAGAGCTGATTAGAGCAGACACGTGGGAGTGTCTGAGATAAAGGAAACAAAGAGAAGGAACTGTGGAATAGTCTACCACGGTGACTAGTGGTCGTTCAGGTGTCACAGCTTTAACAAATGACCACAGAGTAATTTCCCTGGAGTCTCCAGTCTGTCTCAATTAATCTAGTCCTCAAAGTCCCAGACAAACACAGACAGCAACAAGTGAATCACATCCACCAGTTCTACAAATATTTGGCACAAAGCTTTCGGGAACATCCATATGGATGCCCCCTCCATCGTTTTGTTTTCCCATAAACCTGTTCTGAGGGATAGGTAGTGTAAATAAACAGTTCCAGTAGCAGCTCCTAAGGCTTCCTTCCCAATGCTCGTCACTTCCTTCAGCCCGAATGCGTTTGTAGTCTCTTTGCCTCATTCACAACCCCACTTCGTGCCAGTCCCATTACTTCCTGCGGGGACACAATGGAAATGAGCCCTAGTCTTCCAGTTAGCAAGTCAGCACCAGTATTTACATCTGATTCCTCTGCTGGTCAGTGATGAGTAAGGAATGTTCTAAAAACAATTCACAAGATGAGATATTATTAGATTGGAAAAAAGATTAGGTAACATGTTCCCTGAACGTAGATGTCTGAGCTGGTAACTGAAAATGTTTTAAGTCGTCTAATCTAATAAAAAAAGTAAAGTTTTATGATATCTAGAGAACTTTTACTTAGTTGAATAAAGTCTTAACAAAAAAACTAAAATAGTGCATAGTACGATTGAAATTGCTTAGAAAATTAACTAATTGTCAAAAAACAAAAAGTTTGTGCAATAGTTTCATTTGATAATCCAGTGCACAGATCTAATTTGAATAATCACGGGTCTTCCAGTAAATCTATGGCCAGTGACAGATCTCCTGAGCAATTGTGATACATACAACAAAAGCTGTATGTACAGCTTGAGGTGCAATCCTACATGTTAAACAGGATCATATCCTAATCCCAGCATTTCCCTGGCCTTAAAACGTAGAGATAAGTTTGTCTAGACGCGGCCTTAAAGCAGGCTGTTGTCCTTTTCGAGGACACACGGGCACACGAGAGGAACTCTTTGATAGAGCCAGTCTCTATCAATTCAACCCCAAGCGTGAAAAGAAAATGTATTGTTAGTCAAAGACAAGTGCAGAGTAAACAAAAGACTCCCACTGATCAACTTTAAATCCCTAAAATATATACTGGGGGAACACGTGGATATAGAGAATTTAAATGGAATGTAAGCACTCACAGAAAGATGAAACATTTTAACAAAAATATTTATTTATTTAATATCAGAAACACAATTTAGGTTTAGTTTGGGTTTAAAATATAGCAGAATAACAAAATGTTGCAGGAAGTTATATATTTTCCTTGAGAAATTTTAAGTATACTGTCCTCAGAGTCAACAGCAACAACAACATCTCAATTTAGGTTGAATTCTGCAAAAAGACGACCATCTGTTCCTTTGAAGCTCACTGCAGAGACCTCCCTACATAGATAATCCTGTCCCAGTGAAAAATGTGCCTCAGATGTGTTCTGTGGCCACAAGGGGGCTCAGTTGAGTACTTGTTAAAAGAGGCGGGATATGGGTGAAATGCAAGATTAAGTTGTCCTTGCATCCCAATCTGTGGTGAGCTTTTCCTTTTATCCCTGTCAATGGGACTTAACAGGCTTTATGGTAATGATAAAAAGGTAACATGAGCTGAAAATATGTGGAAGGGTGACTGAGTGAGCAATAAGCAGAGGAACAGTTCTGCTCTGGATGAGTGAGCCTTAAAATATCAGCCACTGCACAAAAACGCTGTGAGTGAAAACAAGACCATAGTAATTGAAAACGACGACTCTCTTCTGTCACAGATGTCGCTTTAAACTACTAACGGTGTAGTTCATTTGTACGGCCTCTTTAATGATCAGAGTAATGAAACAGCATCAGGCGTCAGCTGCACACTGAAGTCGAAACTCAAGGACGAAAGAAGAGGAACAGAAGGTTGGAAAACTAACACCAAGAGATAAACAGTCAGGGTCAGAGGGTGAAGTCAAAAACATGTCAAACAGAGAGCTGTGCACGTCAAACTGACCCATTAGGTTAAATTGGACAAACCCACCAACAAACTGTCTCCTAATTGGACGACCGCCGCATGCTACTGAGAAACCTCATCCTTCATTTTAGTTCCATTTATCTCCACTCAGCTGCTCTCATCCTGGGTCATCAGCCCGCAGATGCCTGATCTGGCCTGAACTGATGCAAAGTGCTGCTAACAGGAAGGGCTTTAACCACACTGGCTGACCTTTGACCTGTGGGAGAATGCCACCCAAAACCCCCCACAACGACCATCTGCATTCACTCATTGCTCACCACTTAAGTGCACTGAAACTGAGGTCCAAAGTTGTCATCCTGAGCTGGGCAGGAGCTGTTTACTTCCTGATGATGGGTGTCCTAGTTTCTTTCACAGGACACACAGGCCCATTGTCTGCCTGAGGACATGTACCAATTGGTTACTACCCACCTGACAATCCAGTACAGCCTGAATTAAGAACTTAATTAAGAAACCCAGGCACAGACATACATCGAAACAGCTTCCTTTTTCATGCACATCCCCGATGCTTCATCTGCTGCAGAGTACAGTGTAACAGTAGCTAGGGTCAGCCCAGAGCTCCCAGAGCTCCATGTTCCACAAAGGTCCCTGGAGAGCTCTGCATGTTCTCCTCACCACATGCAAAACCAGCTGAGAAAACGTCCCTCCGGTAGCGTGGTTGGTTTTCATTGTAGGTTCCCTCCTCTCTGCATTGTCACACTGACAAACAGCTCACAGTAGCTGCAGCAAATCTCAGCGTGGGTGAGGTGACTGATGTACACTTATGTGAGTGTTTAGTTAAAATGTATATGCAAATGTGTACAAAAGGTTCATTTCCTTAGACTCTAGTAGACTCCCAATGTGTGGACAATAGAGTGAGACATTCCTGAGAGTCCAAAGATTGGAGAGCTATAGGCAGGGGGCCTTCGGGTGCCATGGGTGGGGCGTCGGATTATACCACCTGTTCCACCACGCGGCGCACGCACACACTCATACACACACACTCATTCTTTCCCTTTATCCTTCTCTCTCACACACACACACACGTGTTCACATTCTCTCTCACTGTCTTATTTGTAATTTAATAAGACCCTTTCTTCTCTCACACACTCATGAAATATCTCCCTCAATGGCTGCTTGGCCCGGAAATCGCTTGGACTTCATCCCATTGCATCCAAACTATTTGCTAGACAACGCACACATACACATATACACATATTACAGTATTACAGTCAGACATGTGTCGCCACGCTGCCCGAAGGGAGCCTCTAGGGAGTCGCGTTCAGACAGCAGAATAAACACAGCAGCGTCAGCTCTGTCCACATCACTGAGGCTCAGTAGGAAGTATCAGGGATTCCCTCCTCTGTTGTGACACACTTTAAGCTTGTCTACGTACAGTTATACATCCAAACAACATTATCCCTCAAAGTTACACATTTGATGATGATGATGACAATAATAATAATAATAATTATTATTATTATAGACCTTTTACTGTGCAGCACAAACCTTTCCTGATGACTTTCCGGTTGCTCCAGCAAGGAAAACCACTTATTTTTATCTGATGGATGTGGTCAAACAAGCCCATCTTCACAGGGCAGCAGTCACCACAACCCTGTCCTAGTCTGCCTTAATGACTATTGATCAGGAGTAATGACCCAAAATGATTAGTAGTGTGTATTTCACTTTAATCATCCTCAGGCAAGTGTTGCACAACAACTAGCCTGCTGTCAGTCTTTCAGTCTTTTAGAAACTTGGACATCCTAAGTGAGAATGAGCAGCATCGCGTGTGGAGCGTTACTTAGATGCAACACAGAGCAAGTGAGACAAAGAGCCTTTCACTATTCCTCCCTGAAGTATTGTCCTTTATACTACTGTACTTGTGTGTTTGAACATGTGTGTGTGTGTCCACGCACAGACAGCCATGAAACAACACAAAAAAGGGACAAAGAGGAACACAAATGATGCATGGAAACGTCCTGCAGTCTTTCCGGTCATAATAAACAATATTCGCCTCTGTTTACATTCAAACAGCTAATGTTCCTGCATGTGTGCGCTGCAAAATGACAGGAGAGCTTTCTCGGATATATTCTGTATATCCAGTCATCTCTAAACACCAGGCTGAAGAGGCCACTTCAGTGTAAACATGTGAAGAGGCGTAAAGCAGGAAGCAGAAGAGGAGATAAAGTTTCACTGCCACATTGCTAAATGACAATAATACATGACCATGTGATGAACAGGAAGTACTATAATCATATTTGGCTTTTGAAGAACAATACTGTTACATTACAGTCAAATTGAAATGACACTGATGCAGCCGTAGCACTGCACCAGCGCAACGCAGAGTCAGCATTTTCGCAGCACTGCACAGTTTTATAAATAGTTTGTGATTCCTGTGCTGTGAGCCGTTTTCTACTGTAAGCTACACCATTCCTGTTCTTTGTGGTACAGACTGTGATCTGATACTGAACCGATGTGTGTGTGTGTGTGTGTGTGTGTGTGCATAGCACTGAGGCCAAGACCTAAACACTGCGGAAGTATGGAGACACTTTTCCATGAAAACATTCAGATACTTCATTTCAGCTGTTTATTTCTGATCAGTTGTTTTTTCAATCTGATAAACATTGGAATATATTCTGGTATGTGCAGCTGTTTCCAGCTAACAGCATCAACAATATGTAAAGATTACAAATATGATTGTCTTTCAAAAAAAATACAAATTTCTGCGTGATCTCAAACGCTTGAGTTTGCCAGGTGTCCAAGTGGCATTCACGTGTCCTTCAGCACAATGTATGCTGCGGGTTATTGCCTGAAGGTAATAAAGTTCAGTGGTAAACAGCACACAAACAAGAGCAAACATGGCGTGGATCCTTGCTTCATACACACACACACATGCACACACACAGTCTGGCCAGAAGAAGTGATGTCATCATGTCTACTAAACATCACCCTGACCTGATCAGGCGAACACGGACATGAGATGTTCCCCTATGAACAACATGCATAATTCACCCAAAAGAAGGGCTGGGTTGGGGTGTGTCATCTGCACAACCCCCACAACCTGATGCTCACACCCCTTCCACCTCAGGAGAGATAAGGACACAGCACAACAGAGGAGACAGAGGGAGGGAGGAGAGGATGAGGTAATCAATGAGCGAGAGGCACACTGGCAGTGCATTTAGGGCAACAGAGGGGAGACGAGGAGGGTGTCTCTGAACACTAAACTATCCATCACACGCTCAACTACCAGCAGCTGGTTGCCTTCAGCCTAAATGTAAAAGCAGATATCAGCAACAGCGATCAGCAGACCAAATATTTCAAAACACTCCTAAACACAGTTTGTGTCTGTGGATGCTTACAGTGCAAGAGAGAGAACTTCACCACACATCGGGCTGAGACAGATGTTATCCTGGTTCTCTCAGAGTAAAAACGTAAAAGTGTAGATGACATTCACTGCAAAGGGTACTGGCGTGAGTACACTATGTCACAAAGCAGTGCAGCCACTCACCTGAATGTTTGTGAATGAACACACACACACACACACACACACACACACACACACACACACACACACACACACACTACTTTGGATGTGAACCCTGTTGCACGATATCCCGACTCCATTGTGACTGACTCTGGGTGAGATTGTCAGCTGTTGCATGACATGTCAGGACGGATTATGACTGAGGATGCCTGTTAACCCGCAAAACGCAGCCACACCCCTCGTTTTATGCTTTTCTCTCACTCCTCTACCAATTGTTTTTCCAGCGCCCACAATCAAAGATAAGCCGTGATGTTTTGAGCCTTGTCTCCAGAGACCTGTGACTTGCTGGCACCTCTGCTCCAGCACCCACCCACCCATAGTGAAACCTATCACACAGGGCAAAGAAGTAAAAACGCGTTTTGAGAGAAGACACATGCTGTGCTGTTTGTTTTTGCCTTGAGGGAATGAAAAGGTGGGTGATGGATGTTACATATGCGCCGGGTGCAGCAGCTCTGTGTGTTTTGTGTCAGCTATGGATATTTGAAACGCATTAAAGGTGGTGGTCCCCTTCACTTCCCCTTCAGTCCCTCCCCTTGCCTCCTCTCCTCCTCTGCATCCTTACCTGGTCCATGATTTCAGCAAGCCTCCTCTCTGCTCCTGTTTCCAGTCATGACACGAGATCACCAGATGTCCCTTCTTTCTTCCCTTTTTCGTGTTGTGTAGTCCCAAAAGCAATCCAGTCCTGCTCCTCTCACACAGGCGAGGCAGCCTGGCAGCCGACTGCTGGGGCTGCACTGCTCCACAGAGGCATGGTCCTGTCTCCTCTTGTGTCTTTGAGGGTGACAGTCTCATACATCCACTCGCACACTAATTCAAGTCCTTTTCTGTGTCTTCTCCTGCTGCTCTGGGTGGAGGCTGGAGGGTAAACAGGGCGAGCGTGGGATCCTCACCTATCTCCTTGATATCCACACAGAGGGAAGAGACTCCCGCTCTCCGTTTTCGTTCTCAAGCTCTTTCACTCGTTCCCTGTATAGGCTGGCCCTTTGCCTCGCCTCTCCTCCCTCCCTCTCCTCTTCCCTCCTCTCTTTCCATCTCCCCTCCCCCTCCTGCTGCAGCCAAAAAGAGCCAAAGCGAGCAAATGAGAGAGAAGGAGCGAGCAGGAGAGGAGGGCAGAGGGCTGAGATTGGCTGCAAGGGGGACCATGTGACTGCCGACAGAGGACTGAGAGACCCTGTACCAGCTGTCCAACTCATGCTTCCCTGAAAACCTCTGTTGCCATTGACAACAGCTGCTGTGCAACACACCAACCACAGCTCCCCAGATACAAAGCCATTGGCTGGCAGGATTCTTGTCCTCCACCCCCTATTGTGGGGGGAGCATGTTGGGACGTGTAGTCCAATCTGCAGTGAGGGTGGACTGCTTGTTAAAAAAAAGACGTCCCTGTGTCCCTTAGAGGAATGTTTCCCCCCCGCGCTTGTTTCTCCGTGTCATCAGTGGCTGACATCTAGAGTGAAAGTGAAGGACGGGAGTTCACGTCATTAACACAAACGAACACTGACATATAAACCTCTGTGAAAACACATGAGAAGAGGAAAGACCTCGAGGCCCGGGCATTCCTAGTCAGCCAGGAAAAGACATCCTCTGTCGTTTTCCTCTTGTCCCTCACTGAGGGAAACTCCCACTCCACAACAACAGGAACTCCACAGCTGAAGGCCATGGCTAAGCACAGAGGCACCCCCTCTTCCCCCCCTTTCTCTTTCACTTTTTTTTCATCGCCAGCTTTTTCTTTATTTGCTCTGTTTCTGTCCCCTCCACCCCCTCTAATTCTTTGGCATTCCAGAAAAGGTTGCATGAGGTTACAGGTGCCACAGGGGGGAGATGGTATTACAGACTAGCAGCACGCATCAAGAGTCACATTGTGCAGCAGCATTGCTAAGAAAAAACACACACACATTCAACTTACTGTATACTGTCATCCATGCTCACATTGTGATCTATGGTTCTCAGAACAGGTTTTTTTAAAGACGTGTGCAGGAATAAAAAAACACCTTATTTAAATAATTACATCAACAGTTGCCTTACTAACAGTTTATTGAGGCCAGTGAAGAAACCGCTGTGAAACCTGCTGTGCACCTTTTGTTTACAGTGGATTTCTCTTTATCTGACTGTACAGATTTGATTTGTTTGACCTGCAGTAACCTTACGTTCCTTGTTTATGTTTTACATATCTGACTGTTTTCAGGCATCATGATCTGTACTTGAAACATCTGGAAGTAAAGTCACTTTGTGTGCATCTTGTCCAAAATCCAATGCAATAAGGGAAATACAAAAACTGGACATAAAACAAAAAATTAGTTTTGCTATCAACAGCTGTGGGAGGGCCAGAGAACTCCACGGATGGATTTTTTCTTTTAAAGGAATCACAAACACTATTAGTGCGTCTGCCCAAGAATCCAGCTGCAGGGGATACCCAAGGCCTCGAGAAACAAAAGAGCACCTGTTCCGGCTTATTTTGATTCAATGGTCACAGAACATTACTGTGACATGATCTGATATGGTAGCTAGAAGCAGTGTGACAGGCCTGTGAGTGAGGAGGGTGGGCTGGTCAGGAATGCAGGTCTAACAAGGTCATGCAACATGCAGAGCAGCAAACAACAAAACAAGCCGTGCCCTGCTTTCTACAGTCCACCTTCAACGCGTCTCCGTCTTTTCTTACCCAAATGAATCCCACTACTGTGGAGCGCAGCAGTGTCATTTGATCTGTCCGTGCCAGAGATGCAAGTGATATATGTGTGTGTGTGCTCTCAGAACAGTGGATGTATTGTGATGGCGAGAGTGGTGGATTATACTATCTGCATAGGAATTCAGATTATTTCAGGGACTGTGTGCACACGTGAAGAAACGCTGGCTAAGTGGTTGGAGGAGGTAGATACTGTGAGGAACACACAAGGTGACTTTAAGTAACAGATAGTGTCATGAACTGTATCTGTCTGTTAGTTAGTAACCTGTGTTAAAAGCAAAACATTACAAAATTATTTAGTTTTATTATGGTTGAGACCATTTAAAAATTCACCTGAAGGACTTTCAAAAGGTTAAAACCACTAAACATGGATTTATAGAATATAGATAGAGAAACTAACTAAACCCACTATTATTCTTTATGTGAGTGGAAAATGTAATTTTCTTAATACTAAACCTTCTACAAGGACACAGAGGAACAAGAATAAATTAATTATTGCTATGAAAACCAAAACATGAACTAAATACTCATCCATTTTTTCTTCACACACAGCAAGCCTGCTGTTTCACATCAACCGTGACAAACTAAAATCACACTGTTGTCATCCTGTCGCAAGCAACGTGTTCTTCCAAGCATCTGGACAGAGCCGAGTTTACGTCACAGATACGCTGCCAACGCCTTATTCCCTACAAATGACTGTAGGCAAACAGCACCATCTGCAGGAGCACAAGTAGCACAGGACCCACAAAGCAAGCGATGGGTGTATACACCAGGGCAGCATGCCACATGTGACTGTGCTTCAGTCGAAACAGTATTCAGGGTAATATTCAGCATATGTTTTTGACTCACAAAATGACACCTGACAATAAGAAATTCAATCTTTATCCCACGATTACTACATTACAATCTACTTAGTGGGCAGAGGAGGAGGGGTGTTAATGTGACATATAGTCCTTATTTCATCTCAGACCATCTGTACACCCTGGAGGTCTATGACTATATATTGCATACTCCATATATTACTTTTTGGCTGCATGTTTTTCTCTCTAGCTTCAAAACAAATATTTGTGGAGACCTGGTGGTTACATTTGTGCCTGGTTTAATCTACTGCCTGTGTTTGCTGTGACTGAAAGAGTAATGTAAGAGTAATGCACATTTAACTGAAGAGAAGTGTTCACTGGTCATCTTTATCATCTTTATTTCACAAATTGTGTGACTTGCTGTCAGCGTCAGTGCAATAATAAACCGAGCATTATACACATATGTGTAAAACATAAAGTTCAAACACACTCCCGTTTGCTGATATGGTGCAACTTCCACTATAGCGGCAAATAAAAAACAAACACTTAACACTTACTGTACTGTCTTGATTACGGTGAGGAGGAGAACGAGTTGGCAACATGTGAATAAAGGGAGATTAACACTGACATCATGGCTCGGCTAACCGAGGCATGTCTGACAGGAACACGAAAAGACTTAAAGCTCTCTGGTTGTTTGATGAAGAAAAGAGTTGCCAAAACAAATCTCAAGTACTTAGAGGTCGACCACATTTGGCATCATAATTATGAACACTGCACATCATACCTGGAACCAATAATTAGCTCACTCAGTAATAAAAAAACATCTGTGTTAGACTCAAGCCATTGTGCATCTCTCAGTCTATTGAGTTGCTGGACTAGTGCAGTTAAGGTAATGTTTCTCCTCTACAGAGCAACATGCACAGGCTTGACAAACAAAAGTAAACTGGTTGGATTGCAGATAAGTGGGCTCTTGGGGGGCTCTTGGAGTGAGATTTGTCAGAGGATCCTGGCCAGATTGGATAGAATCAACTGGACTTGGCTGAGCTGGAAACGATGAGACTTGCAGATGGGAAACAGAGACAGAAAACGCTTTGGCTTCCACTTCTTCTCCATTAGTGTTTCCTCTCCGCTGGACCGCTCCTCACATCGCACATGAGAGGTCCAACAGGAAACCATCACGGCCCAGCCTCGGCTCATCTCCCTGAAAACAGATGACACTTGGTCTCACACATCTGCCGTTTATTACTGTACAATAAAACAATTTCTAGTCAGCTCTTTCGTCTGCAGCAGTAGGCTACAACTTAACACTGCAATAAAAAAAAATCTATAGGCCACACAGGGGCCTTTTAAAGGAATATTTCACGTGTATCCTCTGTGTTATTTTCTACCACTGCTACCACATCAGGTCCCAGTTTCGCCTAATGGTGTAGGCTAAGCAGATTTTCACATCCGTTGCATGTTATGAAACGCTCCGTTACCATTGTCCGTGATGGAAACCAGTGATGCGCGAGAGGACGAACACACGTCCCGTGCGCGCCGTGCACCGAGCGCCTGTGTCGGTGGGGGAGACACAGCATCGTCACAGCATGTAGATGATGTACGAGAGGAAGACGAGGCCCATGATGGCAAAAAACATCAAAACTAAAATGTCCACCATGACGGAAATGCTGCCGGAGACGGTGCAGATGCGAGCGGGGCACTCAGCAGCGCGAACAGCAGCGGTAGGACACCGGCGGTGCAGGAGCTCGGCAAAGATCGGACCGTTTCGGGAGTGTCCGGGTTAACAATCGCCTCGACCCCCCCTCTCCTGCTCTAAAACAGGAAACAGTTAAATAGTGAAGTTTGTTGTCCAGTTATTGTTCCTTTTAGTTATTGTTCACAATAAAAATAACACTTATTATTAATTATTACTTTAGTATTTTATTTACGTCACAAAATCCACATGATTGAAATATCTTGCTTTCTGTGGTTCTAATTTTGGGTAGTGTAGATGAATGGTATTAAAATGTCCCCACCTGTTTAAAATAGCCTCTTTAGATCATCATCTGGAGGAAAATTCAGTTGAGATGATGTCATCTGGAGGAAGCTGACCAAACCTACAACTTCCTTAGTCCTTGACATGCCACACCTGTGAGGTGGGATGGATAATCTCAGCAAAGAAGTGCTCACTAACACACATGTAGACAGATTTGAGAACAATATGTGAGCCTCATGGGTCTTTTGTGTGTGTAGTAACATTTTTAGATGTTTGAGTTCAGCTCATGAAAAATGGGAACAAAAACAAGTGTCTTATCTGTTTACATGTTTGTGTATAAAGAACTCTTTGTTTTGACAATGAGTGTGTGGGATAAAAAGTGTTGCTATATGGTGATTAACCCTTGAGATACCTTGTGGGACCAAACATGTACATTATGCTCAGTTTATTTATTTTTATTCTGAATATCTCAAACAGTTTAAAGGCTAATTACATGAAACTTGGCCAGGATTTGTTTTTTATTATTATTATTTATAAAATTCCATTGTGCCCTCTATTGCAAGGTGTATAGAATATGGGATTGCATATATACCAACACAAGAACCTGGGGCCCAATTTGGTCCCAAAGATTTCCAATACAACATCTTCTGTTTGATATACTGTAATCCTGACAAATGATAATACTTTTCCAATGAATACCTAATGAATCTAAGTATCTGGCCAAAAGATTATTTAGAAAATGAATCAACATAAAATGTTTTAACTCAACACATCAACTGCTTTATTATTTTTGGTTTTAAATAAACTTTAACAGCAGTGAACTAAAATTAAAACCACTTAAAGAACCTAAATAAAAAGAGCCTCATTAATATGTTCTCTATACTTATAAAAATATCAAACAAATTCTAAAATAATGACCTCGATCAGGGGTCTCGAACTCAATTTACCTGGGGGCCATACAATGTTTTTATTTTTTAGAAATTAGTTGATCAGACGGCAGGCTGTGAATTGCTCCATTTAGCTGACACATTTGCTCAATGTGCTAAAAGGAGAAGTGTTTTCTAAGTGTTTGTCCTTAACTGAAGCAACAAGGACATACTTTTGTCATTGTTTGGGACCTCAAAAACTCACTCAAGTCAAGTCGTAACTGACTTGAGTGGGCAAACACTCACATTCGATGGCGTTTGGCACGTTGAAGAGGCGTTCTGTCCACAGATGAGTCCTGGTTTTCACTGTTTAGGGCGGATGGCATACAGCGTGTGTGGCATCGTGTGGGTGACCGATTTGCTGAAGTCAACGTTGTGCATTGAGTGAATCGAGTGGCCCATGGTGGCAGTGGGGTTCTGGTATGGGCAGGCCTGTGATATGGACAACGAACACAGGTGCATTTTATTGATGGCATTTTGAAGACACAGGGGTACCGTGACAATCCTGAGGCCCATTGTTGTGCCATTCATCCACGACCATCACCTCATGTTGCAGCATGATGACACACACCCCATATTGCAAGGATCTGAACACAATTCCTGGAAGCTGAAAACATCCCAGTTCTTGCATGGCCAGCATACTCACCAGACATGTCACCCATTGAGCATGTTTGGGATGCTCTGGATCGGCGCATACGACAGCGTGTTCCAGTTCCTGCCAATATTCAGCAACCTGGCACAGCTATTGAAGAGAAGTGGACCAACATCCACAGGCCACAATCAACAACCTGATCAACTCTATGCGACACAGATGTGCTGCCCTGCGTAAGGCGGTAAAACTAACCATAAGCAGAAAGGGGTTTCAGGAAAAAGATATAGAAAACAGCATTATACTGGTTGTACTGGTCTTGTAGAGGGGATGAAGTGGTATAAATGGACCGGGTGGTTTATACTGCAGCACTGAGCAGGAAAAATCCACTGACTCATGAATACTGAATATTATCCTTTAGTAATATATGTCGTCATCATTTGTACAGTGAAACACAGGTAGACGTAGGAACCTTTACAAAGGTGAATACACATCAGTACATTTGAACCGAGTCCTGCTTCTTGACAACATCTTATAGTTAAACAGCACAGATACGACCGAGGACCAAAACTGTGTAACAATTAGTGAGTTCAACTCCCCAAACTCCCTAAACCCTCACATTTCACGCAGACATACCTTCATATTAACTCAGGGATACGTGTAGTTGTTAGTTTTTCCACTTTAAGATGACCAAGAGCAAGCAGCTGGAGATCTAGGGAGTTCTAGGGCCATCTGCCCTAGATGCGTCTTTAACAGGCTGTGCGCGCTGTTTGGTTTAAAAAGCTCAGCCTTAGTTTTAGAGTTGCTATTTACAATTAATGCTGTCAATGTGGATGCCTTCATGTCATTTAATAGTATCAGCACACTATAACAGTAACATTACATTTTTGCTGGAAACTAGAAGTTTCATATGCACATCCTCCCACAATTTAAAACACAGAAAGCATATTAAAAAATCATTCGATTTGGTTTCATTCCAAAGGCATATTCTCGACCACCTATCAAAAACACGTGGTAATCGTTTCACGTCCTATGAAGGTGGTATGAATTTTCAGGAGTTTCATTAGACTGCTTTAATTTTGTATTGTATGTTAAGCTTTGTGGACCTGGCAACTTTTCCAAGTGATGAACATCTTGTATACATACACAGTATATTTCTTTTGTGTCACATGTGCAACTTTGTACACCCTACTTTCTTGACTTTTATCAGGCAATTTACACCACTAAAGTACACTACTATAGAAATGAACGTTGCATTTTATATTGTTTTCAAAATTGTTTGAATTGTTAGACTATTTTCAGTTTTACATATTATATTGTATGTTTAATTATAAACTGCTGTTAGTTTACTAAAATCTAAGTATATAATAATGAACTTCTATAGATGACTGGGCAGAGGCACAATGAATAAGATGCTGGAGGTAATGGTGTAAAGAACTTGGATCACTATTCTGCTGCAAAAGACGCAGGACACGAACAGTCTGAGAAAAATGACATTTTATTGAATCTGCAGAATCATAAGTACAATTTGAAGTGCTGTAACAGGGCAACAGGTCCTTAATTATGAATATGTATTCAGAGTGAGTTTTGAATACACGTGTGTCAATATGCATATGGTTTCTTTATTATTTTTTATTTAAAAAAAACAAAACAAAATTATATCAAAAACTAAACAATTTAAGATGGAATGCACAAAACTGGTCTGAATGCTAAACCTTTGATTGTGGATTACATGATTTCACTCTGCAAAGTCTACAGTATATAACCAGTATCATAGAAGCAGGAGGTGATTCATCAGAAGCGCAGTAGTCTACGATGAAGGCTGAAGGAAAGGGGTTCTCAGCAGATGGGTGGACAGGTTACAAGACAGACTGAATGGAAACAGGGTTGTGATATGACGTTACAGTTCTGTAGATGAGCGATGCCAGAGCAGAAGAGCGGTATTTGGCGCAAAGAGGTTAACTCCTGACTAATATCCAGGTCAGACAAACAACTTGCCCTGCCTCACGGCCTAAGAGATTGAGAGCATCAGATTGCTGCCTTCTGTCACACTCAGCTCTGCACACTCGTATCATCACATGCTCAAATTTCACTTTGCCTCAACAAATCCATCCTGAGCCACACTTAAATGAACACTGGCTGCCTTCAGCCAGATTTTCATCATTTCGTCCAGTCTTACAACATCACAACCTCGAGACGGAAGAAAGTTTGGATTGGATGTAATCTGAGAGTAACAGAAGCTACCAGTGCAAGTAGCTTTTGTTATTAAATTAAAACTGAGCAAACACCATCATAAGCCAGGAACAACAATCATCACTTAACACCGAGCCAAACCAACAACTTTGCAGTTTACCCAAAAGACACACACAATAGTGAGCTCTAAAAACAGCTTTCCAATCTAGAATCTGCTTTGCAATTAGACTTTTCCTGTTGTCAAATGTTTCATGTAAAATACAGGCATACGTATTGTACAGCGGATTCATTTATGTTGTGTGGCAACACATTACCCAGTGTGGTTTTTTTCTCATCAGCACTGTATCACACTGGAAAGTTGCCAAGTTTTATTGAGTTTAACAACGCTCAACTTGCAGCACGCTGGATTTTTCCATGAGTCAACTTTTCAAAATCTTGTCACTTCGCCCTCAGTCGCATTCCCACCCAAAAATATGATTCACTCTCTTGCAGGCAAGCCACTTCCCAGAGCACCATGACCTGTAAAAAACATTTTCCCTAACTTACCTTTATGATACATATACAATTGTACACTGGTATCTAGCTACATAGTGAGAGCTTTGTTTCTTTGTTTTTGTTTTTTTTTAATAAAGCTGAAAATTTGTCAGGCCCCCCACCCACCTGAAAATGCATCACCCTGATCGCTCATGTCTGTGACGGTCACAGTGAATCACACAGGAGAATGAAAAAGGGGAAGAGGTGAGTATGGTCAGGGTCAATTGGGTTATTTATTTACACAGAAATGGTCCGGTAACACTTTTGATAAGTATTGTTATTTATTTATGTTCTCACAGAAATAAAGAAGGACGCAGCATTTTGTCTTTTTTTTAACTGACTTTTACACTTCAGCAGCTACAACCAACCACAAAATGTGTGATTCAAAAGTCAAATATCAAAAATAGTTGACCGTTTTGAGACTTATCTGCAAGATGCACCAGAAGGGGCCTTTTTAAATGTTTTAAAGACCAAAGCATAGAATAAAACTTTGTTTCATATGCATCATAAATGGCATTTTACCACATTACTCTTGTTTAATAGCTGCACAATAATCGAGACACGCACGGGTCAGGAACGAGCTTGAACATGTTCACACTGTGCTGATTTCTCAGATAATCTGACGGCACTGTTCTGACCTGAAACTGCAGGCTGTGTAATCTATTTCTGAACTTATCTAATACTGCCACTGCACAAAAACGGTCGATTCATGTCTTTCTCCTTTTGAAAATAAGTATATAACAACAACAAGAAAAGGCAAATAAAGAACACCATGAGAAAAATGTACCAAAGCCAACTATTTCTCAATCATTAAATGGAAAAACTGGAATGTTCCCTCACAAAAACAGTGTAATTTGTATTATTTTGTGCTTGGCCTCCACTTTTATAAATATGTTTTCTTTGATAGTGATTTTATAGTAAAAGAAGGGCATGTTGAAGGGCATGTTTTCTCCGTCTACCTTCTCTAAACCTTTATCAATATAGCTTTGTGTTTCTTTCAGGACTGAAGGCATTTAGGCTGCAGAAACAGGAATAAGAGCGTGTAAACTGTTTATCTACACCAAATGAGCTGATGTACTCAGTGAGGCTGCAAAAGATGCACTGATAACGTCCCCTAACTAGTCCCTGATCATTCCTGTATCCGACACACCCGAGAAAGGCAACAACAGGAGGTGCTCTTCAGTTAGGCTATGATTCCAGTTACACGTTTCTTTGAATGCAGTGCAGAACACGAAGGTGCCTACGTGAACACACGATGTTTGAGATGTGTGTCTGTCTATAAATATATTAAAAAACCTCTCTGTTAAGACTGCTAAGTGGCTGATTGGTGCAACAGAGTTAGCGGTTAAAGGAATGTACACAAGTCAAAGAGTATTCAAGCTTAGTTCTGACTGAGATTCTGCACTGTGTGTCCAGTCTGGCTAAGAACATGTTGCAAAATTAGAGAAGAAACAAAAACAGGCCTCCGAATATGCCACACCCACTCACGCTTCAAACTTATTCCCTCCCCCTCCGGGTATGCAGCTCTGGTAAATTATGTTTAACAGAGCATGTTTTTCTTCTTTGTTTTTGCAGCATGTTGTGTCAGGATTTTTAAGTGCTATAGCTAGGATGGAGCTGTGTGACATAGTATGACCCCTGACATACCGCGATAACCTGTGAGTTTATCTCTTAAGACTTTCAATTTCCACTTGTGACAGCACGACAGTGTAGCCTGGATTGGGGGGTAGAAAAAAAAAAGATAAAGCAGATGATGAGCATCCAAACAGAGATGGACATCGGCACAGACAGGAAAAGAAGGACAGACAGTGAGAGCAAAGCTAGAATGCAGAAGGAGAGGTGAGCTCAGGGTCTCACAGGACAGATGAGGGAACAAGAGCAAAATCAAGAGAAAGTGGCTAGAGGTGAGATGAGATGGCACTGGGCTTTTTCTTTACGTCTTTCCCTCCCTTTCTCTAACACCTCCTCATTTTTCCCCGTCTCTCTCTTTTTCTTTCCCACTTATTCAGATGGCCTCCACGTAGTTGGCAGGCAGCATGCCCTGCTGGCCGGTGCGCTCCACGCGGCCGTACATCCAACCCTCGTCGATCTGCTGCACATCTACGATCACATCTCCGTCCATGAAGGACACCTCGTCCTCATCAGCGGCAGCGTAGTCATACACTGCCCTGTACCGCTTCTGTGGATAACAAGAGGTAGCTCAGTCAGTCCCCAGTAGGCTGCCACAGTTACTGTGTGCTAGAATGGAGCTCCAGTCAACAATCTTATCAACTTTTTACACGACAAACAAAAAAAGGGCTACTAAAATAACCACAGCAATAATATGTGTGTGCAATTTAAAAACGATCACACGTACTTCTCTCTAGAAAAAGGCAGAAGAATGTAAAGGAAGAACATATTCAAGTGTCTTATTTCTCTTACCAACAGTCTAATACACAAAAATAAACAAAACAATTATTGAAAAGGTTGTGTGTTCAGTTGTGACCGACGGAGCACCTACCCCAGCACTGGGAGGTGGACCAGCAGCTGCCTGGCGCACTGGTTCAGGAGCAGCCTCAAAGTGGTACTGGTTCTGAGAGCCTGCAGGGGGCTGGTACGCTGATGAGAAAACAGAGAGAAGCGTGGAGAAACAATTATCAAGCCGCAAACATATTTACTAATTGACACTAGGAGATGTACTGCATTGCGTGGCAAACTTTAATCTTGCAACCTGCAGGAGATTTACACTTTTAATGCTTTTTGTAAATTCTGTATTTACTTCTGTCTGTATGACAAAAACACAGCAAGTTAAAACATGCAACCAATGGTTGATTTCCCTGTTGCCCAGCCTACACAACATTGCCTTTTTGTGTACTAATGTAAATGAGGCATGTAAATAAACAGCGCGGACACGAGTCATTCATATGCATACAGCCAAATACTGAATTTACCTCTAAAAGTTATGTTTTGATATGTTTATTATTATAACTTCAAAGTTGCTAGGTTCTGGTTTGGACTAAGATTGACTTCATCCATAGTAGCGTACTGTCCTTTTCAATGAGTGAAACAATTTAACAGCAAATAACCCAATATCAGTCATGCTTTCCCTTAAAGATCTTTTGGGGACCGTATGTGATAGTGATCAGTGAAGGGGCAGGCAGGAAATGCGGGGAGGGGGAGAGAGGGGCTGTGATATACAACCAAGAGAAGCAGGACTTAGTTGTAACAATGAAGGAGGAAAATATTGAACAACCATGGGTGGTGTGATTTGGAAACCAAGCACAGACAAGGCAAGTAGCTAAAACAAAAATAGAGCTGCAATATTTATTGTAGCCATAGATTGCCTAATGATTAGGCATATTTAAGTAATCCAAATCACAAATTATCCTCATTAACACTAGTCAGTCACACACATAATTTAGCTTTTGTTTATTGGGTTTATTTGATTTGGGAGGAACTGATCCATTCAACTTTTTAAATGTTCACTTCTTACTGCTGCTGCTACGTCTCTTTGCTAACAAAGATGTACTGAAGACTGTATGAACGACAAGTCATTTTCTACACTGGTAGGAGTCTAGTGTGTGCTTCTTTAATTACCTGGACTGGGGCTGCTTGGCTTTTGTGGGGCATCACTTCCCATCTTCTTCTTCTCAAACTCCTCGTGATACTTAATCTGGGAAAGACAAAATAAACAGTGAGGACTTCATAAGACCCTTTTAATAGCACACAGAGTACAACCTTCCCCTTTTCACACTGATACTAGACATAAAATGAAAGATAGAAAAAGACAGAAACCAGCAGGCATCAGGTTAGGCCTATAATTTATTTGGTGCTTGACCATATACCAACAAGCTCTAAGGAAACAGCTGCAGTTAAAACATATATGCAAGTTATTTCCTTTTAGGAAGCTGCCACAACTTGCAGTTCACATTTTACACACCAGATGTCTCCCACTTGCTCTTCAGCAGACCTGTGTTTGTGGCAAAAGGTGGGGCGCACTATGTGCAGCAAAGCCTCTGGAAGCAGTTTGACGCTCAGAGGAAATGACATCTCAGCGGCCGGACGTAGTGTGTGTGCGTGTGCTCAGACTATTGCTGACACATAAGGAAGAGCAGGTGAGGTGAAAAAAAAGGGAAGTAGCTAGAAGCTTGAACGCTTGGGGTGAGAGTGAGCCAGCTAGATTTAGGAGAATACGCAGACAAGACGAGGAATGGAGGGAGGAGTCATATGCCCACACACACAGAAAAGATTTGTATGTAATATGTCATTTGTATTACTACAATTTTAAAATGTGACTGCACATTCGGTTAAATATGTAAATCACGAAGAGAGGTCTATCTTAAATTATCCATGATCAACCAATGAGCACTTCATCCGCTGTGACAAAGGCAGCATATTCAGACTTCCAACATAAACATGAAACTGCGCTGATGAAACTGAGTGACTGCACTAAATTACCCGCACGCCTTAGTACCAGGCTGATAACAGACTGACTCATAGTGCCTCTGTCCAGATTTACAATCCCGATTCTGTCCCCGCTTACACCCGCGTTCAAAGAGCCTACTGTGCTGGCAGCATTGGTGAGGAGTGTATTCACAGACTGGATGGGATGACGAAGTGTTTGTGGAAAGGCAGTGAAACAAGTGGCTGAAAGAACACAGTGGCTGTTCTCAAGTGCAATATGCTACATCAGAGTGTGAGTGGGAGATTATTTTGGTTTGTACTGAAGGTGCAGGTCGAACAGATGGCTGAATCTAAATTTTCCCCAATCTTTGCTGCTGTGACAAGACATGTCTAAACTGGAAGTGAATGAAAGGCTTCACATTGCTGGAATTCTGGCGAGAGCGCAGAGTAAACTGGTTTGTTTCTCAGTGTCCGAGGAAGAGAACAAAAGAGGATTTGTGGCAGGCATCTGGAGTAGTTTCCTTAAGATTGGCTTTGAATGACGCACTGATTGCAAACAGAGTCTGACTAAAACACTTCACAATGCGTCTGAATCTATCAAGGCTCAATGCACTTCCGTAAATACATGCAATATATGTGTATCCTTCTGTGTCTCCCTTGATCTCAACGTGCAAGATCTTCCATCACATGAAAGCAGTAATTACCCATCGCCATCCACACTAATTATGCCATTAGCAGGGCTGGTGCAGAGCAGGCTTTGCGTAATGACGTACGTTTTGTGTGCAAGTGAGTTTCACGTAAAAATAAAGGTCTTTAGGACACATGGTGAACACTGCATTCATTTCCTCATCGCTGTTCTGCATTTACTGGTGATGGCCGTGTTTACAGTCAAACAACAAAGAAGTTGCACTCACCTACATCACCATCATGTTTAGTTGTCATAAAACATTTTAAGTTAATGTAAAACACTTTCTTTAGTTTTGAATTTCCATAATTAGTCATAGCAATGTGAACACAGTGAACACACATTCAGTGAACACTGTTATCACGTGCTTTTTGGCTTTTTTGATTTAATTTCTCTTTATTTTTGAGTTCCTTCCTGGCGTGACAAAGGGTGGAGCTGGTTCAAATGGAGAAACTGTAGCACTGGATCAGACCAACAGCTCAGACTGAACAGGGGCGAATGGGATTGCTTTGTTTTGAAATTGTTTATGGTTTTTGTATTCTAAATTATGTTTTAGTCTGGTAATTTGGTAGACCGTCATTGTTTGTACTTACTGTTAGAATGGTAATGTGTGATTATATCTTCCATTTTGTTTCAAATGGCCTGATCAGCCAGTATAAACTGTATATACCCACCTTTTTGTTTAGTTCAGTAGGCCAGTTTGTTTGTAGCATGGCTCTTCTATAGGCCCACTATTTGCTTGTGTATTGCTGTTTGTAATTTTTCACATTTTCTGATAAATAAAACCCTTTCTTTTGAAAATCTAATCTCTTGCATTCCAGGTCAGTCCCTCACATACTGAAAATGGTAAATCAACAACAGGAGCTGAATGAGCAGAGGAAACCTGGCATGTCCTGATGTCAATGACTAAATGACAGGTGCATTAAATATCTTATAAAAACTAAAACTAAACACACACCACATCATGCTAAGTTAATATAATACTTTAAATGCTAATCTGGAGAAAATCAGAGGCCTGAATGGAGGAGGTGGAGACAATCTAAGGAAGTGAAATAAAGGAAAAATGCAAACAAAAAAGAAAAACAAGGAATAAAATGACATTTGCAGCTATAACAACAGACAGGTGTAAATGGTTTTGTGTGACTATGGCAACACTTACATTGCTGATTTGGTCCTGCGTTTTCTTAATTCTTTGCAGCTCTGGTGTGTCTGCGACCACGCTGAAACCTTTCCCTTTATTCTTCTCAAAATCCTCCCTGTAGAGAACCTGGAGAACGGACGACAAAAAACATCTAAATCATCCATAACCAACATAACATTTTAGGGCTCCGTGTGGCTTGACAAATACATTTAATGAGTTAGGTATTGGCCCAATAAAACACTTAAGAGGAAATGGTTTTATTGTTTTACACCATTAGGTGAAGTAATTGAAAAATCTGAAATGTGAAGGTCTTCACATTTTAATGAAAGTAAACCTGTTCTACTGTAATCAGCCTACTGCCGTTTCCTTGCTATGACGTTAGTCGTCATCACTACAGAGGACAAACCTGCTGTAAAAATAATAAATCTGTCATGTGACATTTATAGCTGGTACCAATCTCAGGTTAGAGTAATGTTTTCCACCTAAACACCTCAACGTTTTATGGTTTTAATTTCCTCAAGCCTTGTTTGTAATTGTTGCTGGTACCTGGTATCAGTACAGTACCTGTATTGTTGCCTGACTTATCAGTCTGTGGATTAGGTGGACCTGCCACAGCATTTCTGCAGTACTGTACTTCCTCGCTTTTGCACAGCATGGCATACCTAGTCAGCAAACTCATAATTCATTGGAATACCTGAGCTAAAATAATAAATAGTTTCACGCACATAAACTCTGAAGTAAGCATACGAGTGCATGTGTATGCGCGCACAAACTACAGTTGGCCCAACATACATTGCTTAGTTTTTTGTGGTGACGTTCACTTCCTGTTTGCTGAGGACTGAAAGCCTTGCATACAGGACGTGGCAGCAACCATATATGGTCAGAATGAGAAGTAGTGAAAGACAAATAGTCTGTGTGTGTGTGCGTGTGTTTTTCCAGCCTTCCCACCCTGCCCTGACCCTAAGGGCAGGGGAGGAAATGTCCAGCCCATGCAGTGTCAGATGCATATCAGAAACTACAATGCAAGGAGCTTTAGCTCACTGCTGCCCTGTGGCTAATCTGGAGTCCTCAAACCACAACCTTATACGCCACTTTACAGACCTGAAACAGGATGTAAGGCATATGTGTTATTTTTAAGCTACACGAAGAGCCACACATTCTGACTCTTCATCTGATCTTACCATCGCATGCTATCACAAGTCAGTTATCAAAGATGACTTCATTCCACCTCTAATGCTAACGCCTTATTTTTGCCTCCATAGTAACTGCACCAATTTCCTGCACTCCTACAACAATGGAGCCCACTTTTACAGTCCATTACCAGGAAACAAAGCTTCTCCCTTCCACCCTCTCCCACAATGTCTGCTACAGAGTGTTGCCCAGTCCTCCTCTCAACTCCTGACATCTTGTGATGACATGACGTAGATGTGATTCATAGATAATGTGCGTTTGTTTCAGTGCGATATCTGTCACATCCACCATGAAATTTAATCATCTTCATGACTTCTCTATGTGCACAGTCTTGAAAGTTGTGTATGATTCTACAGTTTTTTATAAATGACCTCGACCCATTTTTGTCCTTCGTTCTAGCTCAGCTCCCATCAGTCAACGCATAATCCTTCCACTATTTTTCTTCCTCAGTCTACCTTTCTTTGTCTTTTTGGCTCTGTGCAATAGCTTCTTTTCCTCCAATCACGCCACTCCTTTCTTTCCCCACCCACACTCCCCCTCTTTCTCTGCCCTGCTTTTTCATTCATTCATATTTTAATGCCTCAACAGCGACAGAGTCGTCCCATAGAACTGGAGCTCTTCCTCATTATAATCTGTCGGACTCTGCATTCCTCTATATTTCCTTCCTCTGGGGTTTTTACTTTTATCTCTTCCTCTTTCACGCTGCACTCCTCCCTCTTTCTATGTTGGTGCCTTCCTGTCTCTTCCTTTTTCCCTCATTCATGTGCGCCTCATTGCTCTCCTCTCCTCCTCCCCAATTCACGCCCTACAGATTCTTTATTTCTCCCTCTGTCTGTCTTGTTTCTTTCTGTTTCCTGCTGCAAAGTCTTGTAATGAGGTGTGACAAACCTCTACCCTGCTACCATAGCAATAGGGTTCCCGTAGCAACGCAGCAGCGGTGGTGAGGGGTTAGATGTCCACAGTTCTACACAAACACATTCAACTTCTTTACACCAGCACAAAAGCACTTCTATCACTGTGTACAGTGCAATAATACTGTGAAAGCTCATATTCCCAACAGTGCATGTGGGTTCTTTCATTTTCCCTAAAATCACCTACATGTGAATGTTATGCGTTTGTAGTGTGTATTGTATGTGTGTATGTATGTGGAGAATGTATCTTTTATTTTATTAAAATACATAAATGACTTGATGTATAATTTCCAACTTACATACATTAGCAGGAAGTTCTTGATAAATATTTATAAAATACCATCTTTAATCTGACTGAGTAGCAGTGCAATCCTTAAAAAAACTGTTAACATCACTTTCTTCTTAAGGTAATAGAAAACAATCAAAATCATATTTTGAGTCCACTGTGACCAGTGCTACAGACTAGTAAGAAACGTCACAGAAGCCTTCATGTCATACAAATGTCTCTTATGTATTATAGCTCAGGTTAGTGTCCATGATAAAGCATTAGCATAATAACTGTCTTTTAGTATACAGTCAAGTATTTGTGGTGAGCTACTGGGATGCAAAATCCATGTAGAAAAACACCATCTGTCCCTCAATCCCTCAGCTACCCCCCTCCCTATATAATCACTACTACGCCCAACATGCACATATACACACACAGACACCTCAAATTCATTTGTAATGTTGGACAACTGATGCTCTTGCTATCTGTGCTATCAACTCTCTCTCCTCTACCAAATGCTAAGAAAACACCACCGTCCTTCAGTTTTTCTCTATATGGTAAAGAGTCACCTACCATTGTGCTCCCAGGACCTCGCTAAGCAAGCAGCTTCATGGCAGAGCTTTCTACAAAGTGGTGCAAATATCAACAATTTGTGTGGATTTTGGCTTTGTTTATTACTATAGACAAGTTCCTAGAGTACTAATACATGGACCACACATTATGGCATGAATAAGAGAAGTGAAACCTCATGAAATGTTTTAGGTTGATGACCGTCTACTAGTTTTGAACCAGGAAGTAACAACAGCTCTGCTGTAAATTCTGCTTTTACAAGATGAGAATTTCTTAGTATTTGTTGAAACTGTAAAAAAGGTGATAGGCGTTTGAAATGCTACTGCTGATGATTAATGGTAGAGCATTAGACTGGGATCTGTTTGGGGGTGTGTGTGTAGAGATTATATAGGAGGATCAACAAAGATGCAGAGAAAGTAGCGCACTCAAAGAGCTATTTGGGCCCGTTTACCACCAAACAAAACCCACCTAATGCCACAAAATCAGCTGATGCCTACAATGAAAACAACGCATATAAGCCCTGTCTCCTAAAAATTACGTGCATACAACCAAACTGCAATCCAGAATGCTCTACATCCACCCCAACCACCTGCTTGCAAATCAATATGCATTACCAGCGTAGCACACCATTTCTTTACAAAAAATAAGTTTTAGTAAAACGTGACAATTATATTCTACTAAAAAGTAGATTTAGTAGAATTGGGATTGCTGTTTAGTTGCATACAAAAGTATACATGTGAATTCTTAGGAGACAGAATAGCGCATATATATTAGTTTTGTTTCAGTAATAGCATGTTGTAGACCAGACAGCTTGGAGGACAGAAATATGTTGCCTGTAAACGTATTTGTGGCATTTATGCTGATTGTGAACATATGATCAATATGTAATCTAGAAGCAAATACTGCATGTTTTGGATGCAGGTTAGTTTTGTATTAACGTAATTTTTAGGATATTGTGGACAGCAATTTGTTACATTTCTGAAATAAAGGAACTACAAACAGAAAACAACTGTCATTTTATTTCTAGGTGTGGCCTTCTCTGTGCCCCATGAGCAGCCACTCACACCAACTATGTGTCACTTCAATTTAACACAACCTCGCAGATGTCCTCTGCCACTGTTTGCTTTTTATGTGCTATATTCCTGCTGACCAGCAGAGTACACATATCTGCAAAACTGCTGTATATATTATTCAATATCCCTTACATCTCTTGGCTCGTCACAGGGGACTACGCTGGAGGCGAATTAATGCTTCATCAGCAGTGAGAGCAAATAAATCCATCCATGAATAATTAAATATTCTATTTATCATTAGAAATCTTTCTCCTTTTGGATTTATCCATGGTTAGCGCACCGGTGATTGAAAGTTTAAAACAAGGCACTTGTTAGGTGACAGGTGACGCACAGTTGACATACAGGTGACAAACACCACAGAGAAATTTTGGTGTCCAAAATATTACAACAATTTTCATTTTGATGTTACAAGATCTCCTTAATGCCCATAATAATAACTATATAATAGTATCAATAAAATAAAAAATATTTTGCCTTGGCAGAGGGAAGAAAGCACTGCATGCAGCACCATGGGTTGCCAACGCCTGATCTAAGGCTTTAATCCAATGCAAGCATTATTAAATGCAATAAATGACAGCCACACACATCAGCTGACACGGAGGATTACATCTGCTGTTACACTATATTTGGGTTATGTTAAGGAGGTCCTCCTACTATACTAGGAGGTCCTCCTACTCCAGAATGGAGCATAGTGTACTGTATGTCAACAAAGAAAACCCTGCCAAAACCTAATCAGCCAATCAGCTGCTGCACAGCTGCTTCTGTCAACACCCACCCACTCTGTGAACATTTACCTGAATCCTTTACGCATTCCAGTACAGTACAGTACTATCAGCTTTTAGCAAGTTGGTTAACATAAAAGTATTACTTTGATTGTCTAACTTTGATAGTTTTAGGTATTTTTTGTGTGTATGTAATCTAAAAAGTAAACTGGCTTAGGTTCATTATTAAAGACAACAATGCTACAAGGCTAAGTGTGCTAAGTATTGTACTAGTAACATGTAACAGGTAATTAAAGGAAATAGGCAGGGCCCTATTTGATTGAAAGTAAAAAAGGTTTGGAGCCAACATAATTTAAGGGGCACCAGTTTTTTAGTACATATAATAACATCAATAAAACTAGAAAAACAAAATTCTGAAATGCTGCATAACGCATAATGTTCTTTGTTTGTCTCATCAGTAGACATGTTATCATAATCAATGACAATATTAAATGACTTTAGTCGCTCCTCTTTTCAAGACTTTTACTTGACCATTGTGAATCCATTTCATGCTCGACTTCCCAGGTCTGTCTTAAAGCTTGGAGCGTGCAGTTATCTCAAACTAGGTCTGAATTGAACTGATTATGTTATGTGAATTTTGGCTTTGTGAAAGTACTTGTTGTGCTGTTTTTAACGTAGATTCATGCCAGTAAATTTATAGTAATAACATACATTGCTATCTATGTGAAACAATTCTAGAGTGTGAACAGCTGGAGTTCGGTTTAAGCATCCATCCTATTTGGAGCTACTGGCATGAAGACTTACCTGGCTTTGCATCTTGCTCTGCTGTTTGAGGCGAAGGTTCTCTGGAGTGTCAGCCACACAGGTGAAGTTTGTCTTGGGGTAGTGTCTGTAAAATAAATGCACAGAACACCAAAGAATGTCAGCACACAGTGAACCCAGAGGTGGATGCCAGCTTTTATTCACAATCGTGGCTTTCAAGCCTAGACTCTAGGAGAAAAAGAGCATAACTCAAGCAGTGTGCAGTCTGTGGCCCCACAGTAGGAGCATTTATTATTCAAGGTGGTCCTGGGGTTGAGTTAAGAGCCCCTGTAGACAAAAGGCATGTCAGTATAATACACAATGCTCTGTCATTGGGAGCTAGTCTGAACATGAGGACGTGCAGGCAAGGAACCTGTAGGGGCATGAGAGCCTCAAGGTTGCAGAGTTTGGGAACAGGTGCAGCTATAGTAGATGTGGAAAAAGGCACAGAGGAAACAGCCACACTCTCACACATAGGCATAGCCCTATAACAGGTAGAGACACAGCATGCAATAAACACAGCAACGGGGTCAATGAGACAGTGGGTAGGTATGAATGATCATCTCTTCAGCAGTGCTTAAAAGCAAGAGTCATTTCGGCAGGATTCTGGGAAGATTCTTGAGAAGTAGGCCCGTAACCACCCGACCTCCTACTGCTCAGGAGAAAATTCTGATGCCTGAAACAAATACCACAAATATAAACATACAGTAGACAAGTATACATTATACAACTTTCATGCAGATATTCATGTGCACAGCACACCGAGCATAATTCCAAAAGCTATTCACCCCACGTGTACCTATTGATTGCCTTAACCCCTCTCAATTGTTTGTGCGTGCAATGCATAAGTCTGTTTTTATACACTGGAGGCTTCTCCACACATGCAGCCTTGCAGTCAGCAAATAATTGTGCCCGTCTGTTCAGTGTGGTCATTAGGTCAGTCAAAACACATGGCTCATTATCCAGCAGGAGAAGAGCCCTCACAGCTCATTAAAAAAAATCTTCAACCATCAGTCCCTCTAGGTAACCCATTTAGCCAATATGTTTAATGTCGTCTAATGACAACGTGGTAAACAAATGACTGGATTTGCATGTGATTGTGGGATGTAAAAACAAATTAACAGAGAAATGTGATTGACAGATTTTACATAAAGGCCTGTTAAAAAAAGATATGAGGCGCTTTTAATAAATCCCAAAGATGATTTTAAAGAGTTGAAGAGCTCTGTGATATACAACAACATGCATGCTTATCCTTGCTTTTTACAACTGCTAGCACTCATTTTCCTGAAACAGCAGCTATCAGCAACATTTAAATGTAGTGGTTTACTATGTTGGAAGCTGACGAGATGGAGATCTACCAACAATGCAAACATGACTACTCTTTTATTGATGAGACATTCCCAAGAAAAAAAATATGTTTCCTCATGCAGTCAAGCCACTGTCTTTTCTATTTCTACGTCATGTAAAAAAATGTCTTCTTCCACTGATCAGTGGAAGGTTACTTGGCCTAAAGTTGGTATTCTCAAACAAAATAATCTTCGTGTGATGCAGTTTGGACAGGGAATTGTCAAGACATTCTCAATGGTAATTAATCAAATGAATATAAATCTCAACATAATTAAATAATTTATGCAACCATCCTTAGTAACTAAGAAAATTAGGTCATAGGATGTCTTTAATGCTGCTCAGAAGCAGTGCAACAAAATCATATAGCTACAATCTCAACATTACAGTAGTATCAATAACGTGTCAAAAGGTTTTATACAAACTGACGTTACGCATGTTAAGCATTATGTTGTACAGAATTTCTATTGAAATGTCCTTTGATGAAACCAAGGAATCCAATACTACATGTTCATTTTTCTGGAGTTGGGTGTGTCTAGTTTGTGGTGAACACACTTCCATTCAGTGAGCATCACTGTGCCTGAAAACGCCTGTTAGCCTGGGAGTATGGCTTAGAGTACACAACCTCACAACAAGCACTTGTGTTAACAGTACTCCTGCTGTCTTGAATGGGTCTTTAGAAGCTGTGCTTGCGCTTGAGGTTCAGTAAATTACTATACAAACACACAACAGTGTTGCAGAAATAAGCTTAGTGACTCAATGAATTCTTGTAATGTGTGTCTGTCTGCGCACCCATGCCTGTTTGAGGGTGTGAGTGACTCACGAGAACACTCATCTATCCGTCTGGTTGTATAACAAGGCAATAAGCCGCAGCCGGGAGTCGGTGGCACATGCACAAACCCAGTTAGCACTGTGAAAGCTAAATAAGGGGTGATCAAAATGGAAGGGAGGTACAGCCGGGGTGGAGGAGTGAGGGGAGAGCATGATGTGTAATCTCAGATACACACACACACACACAAACTTCCTACTGTGCAGGAGGAGGGGTCCTTTTGCATTGTGGGACCAGGAGATGCTGTTCCTGGCTTCACCCTGTGGGACCTGGAAAGGTTGTAAGGCATCATTCAGGCAGGACACGTCATCTTCATTGATGTTGTTGTCAGAAACAATTTTCATCTTACATTACGGGTGCAGGAGTCGGACCACTTCTCAGAAAAGCCATGCATCACTCTCATTTTTCAAAGAGAAAATTTAAGAACTCCTCAGATTATTTTACCAATGTCATGTATCAGATTTTCAAAGATGGTACTTTAGACTGCTTTGTAGTGTACTGATGTGATTCCATGGTGTTTGATGGAGCTCCCTTGTCTTAAAAAAAAAACTACGGTGCAAAAGACCTTTGCTTTTCTGGTATTGTGCATGCCGGCTCAATTTCACACAGCCATTGCTTTTATTACTGAATGTTAAAACTTCTATGCTGAAAAAAACCCATTACATTACCTGTGTATTTTGCATGTGCAGACAGAAGCACACGCCAACCTGAGAGCTGACTGTTCAACAGAGGAGATCAGCACATTTGAATAGGATGCAAATTAGTTACATGAATGTACAAACTTTTTCATCTCATCAGATCTAGTAAGTAACAAATTATGTTTATTTAATTTCTAGAAGCTACAAGTTTGAGAAAGAAATATGCAATGATTTTATATATTGTAATTGATAACTATATGCATTAGGAAAATATGTTAATGAGTAAATGGAAATTTTCTAAACTGCCTTAGTTTGAAATCAGCCACAACCCACTGAAAGCATATGTGCTGATGACTGAAGTGCGTGTGTGTTTGTGTGTGGCCAATAAACCAAAATAGTTCAGCAGCAAAATTCAGACATTCATGTGTTTCAGAACTATTATATTGATAACAGGCAGAAAAACTGACTAACTACCATAGAGCTTCCAACAACGCTGAACATGACAATGTCTCTTAAAGTATTTCCCTGGTAAAAAAAATGGCAGCTTGCCAGCGTATGAATGAACATGTTGTGGAGAACATCATTTTAAGCATTGGTAACTGGGATTCTGCAGATTCCTGATAAGCCTTTATTTTATGAGTATTTGCTGAACTGTGAGTGTTCGCCTGTGTCACTGTAGAGGAACTCTAGGAATTTCCTTTGTTGATACCCCCCGCCCCTTTCCCCGCCATGAAGGGAGGAAGGCACTTTCCCACACCACATATAGGGCTATTCTCAAAGGGAGGAGCTGAAATAGTTACAGATAAACAGCAGTAGAGAGGAGTCACAGTTGGGTTGCAACATTCACACACATACACATTTAAAGAGTCCTCCTTCACTCCAAGAGCAGATTAAACACTGCTCTCAGTGTTTTGGAGATGAGGATTAACCAGATTAATATAATACATAAGAGACACAAACGTATACACGATACTATCACTTAGGGACAACTTACGCATTGCAGTATGGTCTCTTCTCAAAGCCTTTGTAATTCTTCATGTTTAGAGTCATTTTGCAGACCTCGCAGCTGAAGCATCCTTTATGCCAGTACTGTCAAAACACAGAGACAGAGGGATGTTAAGAAAGAACAAATGTGAGATGTCCAGGGCAAATAGATGAGGTGAAATAAAGTAGAGACCAAATACAAAAACACCAACACTCATTGAAAAGCTGTCAAACTGAATGAAAGGCCAGAACTACTTTCTATTCCCCTGACACTTCACAGGCCCATGAGCTGGATGCAGTCAACAACAGTACAACAGCGGCAACAGCAACTGTTGGAAGTTTGTGGAGACACGGTGAAGCAATGTGTAGGTTTGTTATGATGGTTTTAAAGAAACAAAATTCCTCTTTTACCAAGTAATCAGATTGTTCCTTTTTTTAAGTTACTAACTACTTAGTAGTTATACTAAGGCTGTTAAGTTTTTGATTGTGAAAACGTGTGTAACCTGGTGATGTCACTTTTCACATTGGTCACAAGAACGAATTGTTTCACTTACTGCTGTCTTAGTTATCCTTTGTCAGAAAGACACTCGTTAATGTAATTTTTCCTTTTCTGTAGCTCCTCTATCCATCTTATCCCATACTACCCACCCATCAACCCCATTGCCTCCTTTCCATTTCTCTCCTGGATCTGTGAACTGAAGACTGAAAAAAGCATAGGAGGAGAGAGGATTGGAAAGAACTGGAAGAAGGGAGGATACATGAAAGGAAGGAGCTGGAGATAGCAGGGGAGGGGTGGGCAAGTGAGAGAAAATGCCAGAGAATGAAGCAATGATCTGGCTGCTCCTGCTATCGTCAAGGGAAGGATGGGAGGAGTGCAAAGACACGAAGCAAAAAAGAAAGAATGAGAGGGGAAGAGAGAGGGAGTCCTTATTAACATGGCCTCAGGGCACTCTGCCATCCCACTCATTCTTTCACCCACTCTATGATTTTCTACACCAATTGACCACACACAAAACACTAATCTTTCAAACAAGCAGCGCAGAACACAATTTTCAACTATAGAAACACATCAAAGTAGAACTTGCTCACAAACATATGCTCAATTCAAGTTTAATATTACACATGTCGTCTCCTCAGGATATGAAAGAGTCATCACTGAGAAATAAAATCCATCATCCATTTGCGAGCAATGACCAAGGTCAATAAAGTTACACAGACACACAGCTGGCTGTAAATCACCAGGATGTTGAGGTTTGCTGTCTGTGACCTTTTCAGATGACAGTGCTATGTATGGAAACATGACTAAACTCATAACACAATGGGCGTTTCACTTCCAACATCCTTCCATTTTCACATGATCTTAAATAGGCTTCAAGATGTCCATTCTGTCTGGTTGTTACCGACCACCCGGGTAGTATGCGCTGCAACAAGCAAACATACACAGGTGTTGGCAACTGTGACTCAGAAATATTGTATTGGTGGTGGTGGAAACTGAGCCTGATCTCTGTTCATTGACTGATCTGTGATCTACTGCCAAACAAACCAGGCCAAGGGTTCAAATGCAAACTTTGTATCCTACTACAGCCCTACAGTTTCAGATGGACACCATGTTACTTTCCACTGCTCTCTCTCTCTCTGTGTGTTGTTCTGTCTAGTACTGCATTTCAAAATCTCTTTACAAACAATAGTATACTGTTGGCCGAGTTGGTTTCCTCTAGATTTATCAGATTTACAGCTATGGAGGCTGCAATCTTTGCATGCATGCTGTCTAGTTATATTTATCTGCTTATTGTGCAGCAGCCCAGTGGGCTATTCTCCACCACCTCTCCTAGCTTCTTCTTTCTCTAGATCTGTAGAGACCAGACAAACCCAGGACAAGCTGCTACAGTACAGTCCTCATAGTAAAGTGCAAATGCAAATTGTTTCAGGAGGAAGGTGATTCTATCAGCTGAGTGTGGACTTTAATATGCCTGCTGTTTCTCAGAATAAATATTGACCTTGGATCCATTCCAGAGAACAAGCCTGCTGGACTTAACTGTTTAGCAAAATATTCCTCAGCCAACCTGTTAACCTACATTCCTCGAGGACAACTCTTGCCTTCCTCCCACCTTAACGTGGATAACAACCCTCTCAGGTGAAACCGATGTTTACTCCAAACTACTTCTTAGATGAACACACAACAGACACACCACTTTCAAGAGCAGAATGTGATTACTCAGAGTTCATTTGAAGGTTGCCAGGGATATATGTGTCTACAATTGTAGTATACTTAAAGACATCTGTGGCAAATTAAAACAACCACCTGTTGAACTTTTATTCTGAATTCATTTAGCCCCTGTAGGCATTTTCTTTAGCTGTATGGCTAAACACACACTTTTTTTTTTCATTTAGCAGTGGTTCAGTAGCCCACAGGTAAAATCAAATTTGCACAGAGAGGGGAAATAGAATCACAAGTGGTATATAGTAAGATTATTATTATATTATATAGTAAGAATGTATTAGCATCAGGTTTAGGACAAATGCATGCCAAAAGGAAAGAAAATGACCAACAAAAGTGGGGTGGGGGAGCATCCCAAATGTGTGTTAGCGAGGCCATCCAGCAGTTGGCTTTATCCAGCTCCAGGAAAACCCGGCTCCTAGGTGCCGAAGCACGATCTGGCAGTCAGCTGGAAAATGAGGACACTGCAGAGACAGAGCCCTAGAAATAAAACACCCATATAAAACAGCACTGTCTCTCTTCATCAGTGCAGCTCAAGGGCAAATGTGCATGTTTCTATATGGTTGTACATGTGTGTAGTACTGTATGTAGGTTATACGTCTCCCTGTATAATGCATGTGTGTCAGCAGGGATCCAACGCCCCAGTGAAAGAGCAAAAATGCTCAGTCAGTGTCACAGCTCCTTCTCAGTAAGAACCAAATACAAGTAGCTGGACAAAGCCCTGCAGCTATAGGGGACGCCAACACACACACACACACACACACACACACACACACACACACACACACACACACACACACGCACACAAAGTGAGTAAATGAGAGTTTGATCATAAGCATGCTCTCACACACTACATGCAGGCAATTGAGTGCCTGGCTTAAGGTATTACAATGCAGTGTGTCTGTTGTGTCAACCACTTCCTATGCCTGCATTAGTCTATCTAATAGACTAATGCAAAAAAATCTATTAGAGCAGATTACTCACTTGTTCTTGCTCACTAACCACAGAAAAATTAAATTAAATGTATACGAACACTATTAAAACACTGGTTGGAAACATTGGTTGGGTACTTACCCCAGTGAAATTTTATATAAGAATTATCTACACAATCAGTAAACTGTATTAATTACATAAACACAGTTCAGTCCCCTGATAACCAACAAATTAAGCAAAGGATTTTAAGGCCCTCTACCACTGACCAACATCTCTAGGGACCCTAATGAAATGCCTCATAACTCTTGGTTAAATCAGTGGCAATTAACTTAAAGGCTAAACTGTTTTTCTATGCTTTTAGAGGCTGACTCGACGGATTCATTGGCTCTTTCATTCACACATTTATTCTAAACCACTACTGGCTGAATAAAACAAAAACACCTCCAGAGACACACACATAAAGGGACATTGCACCAGCTATATGCGTGTACGGAAAAGATTACTGTTGTGTAACATAGCACATGCCTAAAGACAAAATGCTTACATCTGGTTGGTGCTAATAGAGGTAACCAACTCATTAAAGCATACTGTTTAATTATCCTCTGATGCCATTAATCTTAACCCAGGCCAGGGCTTTGTTGCTGGCAAGCAGGGAGACACTGATTTGAGCAGACATGATATGCTAAAGTAGAGTATGCACTTAGCACACTTTCCAAACCACTTGAGACTGTGATGTGTTTTAAGTAACATACACACAATACTCTCCCAGCCATGAGACATTTATGGAAAAAAGCACAGTCAAATCCAGGCAAAAAAGATGAGGCACAGTGAGCCTCATCATAAACCATTGTATGTATTGACTCATGTTACCATTACATTAAGTCAAATTGTCTCACTTCTTCTGATCTATAAAGTTTATTGAAACAACGAGTGTGCTGATTTTTTTGTGATGTTAGAAAAATGTGTATTAGATTAGGAGAGCAATGTGCACATCTTTGTTTCTGATAAAAATGTAAAAAGAGAAGTACCTGGCTGCTTGCTGCGGTGTTAACGCCTCAGGTGGTTCTGAATGTAATGTGTGTTAGTAACTGAGTCATGAAAGAGAAGTGACTGGCATTCGGACAACATGAATCAGCACTCAGAATAATCTGCCTAAATATAGTCAGAACAGTTGACAAATTCCTCTAAATCTGGGGTAAAGCACAGGGTAAATGCATTATCATAAAATATTCCACATTTAAATTAGAACCCTGCACACAACTATTTAGCACTTTACTAGTTACTATATTAGCATTCGACAAAATTATTCAATATAAATTGTAAGTCATCACGTCTAGCACAATGTTTTATAAGATAGGAAAAAGCTTTGGAGATTTACATAAACATTTTACTTCAAATTCAAAAAGTTGCACTATGCATAGCACAGAACTTAAATGCTCTACTCTTCGGATCACTGACCTCATTTTCCAGCCACATTTCTGCATTTGAGAGCAGCAACAACAAAAACACACTTGTGGACATGGATCGAGGGCTCAAACATACATACATGGAGACTACTGCTGCTGGCAAAACCGATACATGCACACACACACACACACACACACACACACACACACACACACACACACACACACACACACACACACACACACA
>JAUMHF010000025.1:6907238-6921585 GCA_032359275.1 Microctenopoma steveboyesi
TATATATATATGTGTGTGTGTGTGTGTGTCAGACAGTGTGGTTTGCAAAACGTGATAAACACGGACAAGCTCTTTATATAGAGACAATAATGTAGACAGACACGTTAGAGACAAGTCTTTTAGTGAGAGATGAGCTTTAAGGCAAAGCACTATACACAGATCTCTCAATTTATCTTGAAATGCACTTCCTGAACACTGAAAATTACATTCATTGAGAAAATGAATTTAAAATGACATACATTCTACACTACTAAGGCATTACCAGTTTTACTTTGAAGGTTTACATATTAGGCTTGGGAGGATGAAAGCACTTCATTACTTCCTTGTTGTAAGTTTTATTGGCAGTAGTTCAAAGTTTTCTAAAGGCAAGCAACAAAATCTACTCCCAAAAAAAATATAGGCTTAATACATGACCCAAATATGCAGCTCTAAACTTTCAAGAATGAATTTGTTATTACAACGTTTTAAATGCAAAAAAAAAGTCATAGAAGAATGCAAACTAGCGTAACAACTACAAACCAAAAAACACTTCCTGTCTTTGCATGTGCTCGGCTGCCTGCTCTGTCTGCTGGGCCCAGCCCTGCTACACTGAAATGCAGCGGACAGACAAACCAGCCGTTGTGGCTCTGCCTCGCCAAAGACGGATGTCACAGAAGAGGACCGTCAGGTAAAGGTATACAACAGTGGCTGAGAATAGCAATACAGCTGTGGCAGAGCCCTTGATTTTCTAACGCTTTCTCTGGAGCTAGCATAGCAAAAGGATATCTCCTCAGTCAGTCAGGCCTCTGCTGCTTTAAACAAACAAGAACAACAGTGTGTGCTACGGGGAAGTAAAAGCCAGGTGTGCCTGGGAGGGTGAGCGCTGATGCGGAATGGCAGCAAAGACAGACGGCAGGCTACTCTACTGTGCTCAATTCAGAGCAGGGAAACGACACAGCAGGCCTCTGACAGAGCATGTTTTATGGGAGTGTCAGTCTGCTGGAATGCACTCTGCTTCAGGCCAGATTCTAGTGTACATTTAGGCTGCACTTCTCATCCATACCAGACTTCTAATATGCTAATATGTACTGTAATATTAGGATTTTTCTTGGATTGCCTGTGGATGAAGAGGGATTTCTGAGGTAAATCAGTTCCAATCTGGAGCATTTGGGGAAAACGTCAGTCTTTTCAAGAACACAACCATGCAGCAGAGAAGTAATGCATCCAATCAAGAGCTGATGTTACTTTAGATAATGTGCTTTGTGAGCTCTTATGTGCACATTCCTTGCCTGTTAACCCCCCAAGCTGGACAGAGATTGATCTTCAATCCCTGTTCCACTCAAGCATCCATTATCTACATGCCTAAAGCCTGCTTTAATAAAAATACACAAACATTACTATTCAAAAGCTAAACTAAATCACACCCCACATACATGCTAAGTGTGTTGCATGTATCCTTTACTAAAAGTTACTGTTACACTCATATCCTCCAAACTAAAGTGGACATATGAACAAGATGTCCACATGGTAACTAAAGTTGTGCTAATGTGAATTAGTGACATCGACAGGATCGCTGTGGGTGAAACTGATGAGATTACCACCTTGGCTGAGATTAGGCTGCTGCTTTTGATTGAAAACAAATGATCCTTGACTTGGATTAGCCAGCGAATTGGACACAGACATGTCCAAAAGATGTTCGCGTACACAAACAGTCTAACTCTACAACTGCATTTATATATATTAATATTATTTTTTAATTCATAAAATAAATAAAAAACTATAACGTACGTTATGAATTCGTTTTCGTCAAAGCAGTGGTGTCTGACAGGCCCAGACCAGGCTCAACAGTCGGAAGCACTGTAAAACGCTGGTCTGGACTATTTCAGTATCACACCCTTAAGCCACTGTCTTATCGGCGAAAAATAAATACTCTGATTTCTTAAAGTCGCTTATTGTATATTTTATAATATGTAATTTCGTTTCCGGTTCGCCTTGTTGTACTTTCGTTTCTAGACGTTAGCTAGCCGTTAACGTTAGCTTGTCTAGCTAGCGAAATACCTGTCCTGTCGGGGGGTGCTCAATTCATTCACAAAAATGCGTGAAATGTGTAATTTTTAAAAATCAGACACACACACACTTCGGATAGAAAGTGGGGAGATGTCATTTGGAGTGTTTTGAAAGAAGAAGAGGACGTTAAGACGATTTTCTCACGCTCTTACCTTGTCCAGACAATTCACTTTTTCCGTGGGGTAAACGACTAGATTACATCTGCTACACAACGGATTCATGTTGGAGGAAAGCTCTTCTAGCTAGTTAGCACAGAAACCGCCGATGATACAGGTCGTAGCTGGGTGCTGCCGAGGGTTCACGTCCAGAAAAAAAACTAGCTACAGTGAGCGATTATGATCACTTGCAGACCAACACTAATCTAGTTGTATGCAGCAAATCCAGGAGGCTGTTGTTGTCGTTGTAGCCACACAGCTGGCTGTCAGTCCACTAACCAGACACGGAGAGCGCGCTTCCGCTTCCCCCGCTCCCCCTCCCTCCCTCCGTCCTGTGCGCGTATCCGAGCAGAAAGGGAAGAAACGGTGTGGGAGGTTCGTGTTTTTAGTTGGAAGAACGATTTGATTATTATTTCAGAAGAGGAACTACACGGTCTTCACTTTACATGTATTATCAGTTACCAGGCGATCGTGTTGTTCGTCAGTGTGAAGCAATGCACTCTTTCGTCAAAGTGTTAAGAAATCCAGGTCAAACCCTTGGGCATGTGCACCATATCTATACTCGTCCCATCTGTTCTCGCATAGCAAACTCATGCCATCATCTTTTCTGTTGCAGGTTTTTGGGGCTTTACCAATCCAATGATCTCAAATCAGGTTTTCACACACTGCCACGTTCACTGCACTTACTGTTTAATGCGCGCGTTATACATTAAGTTAGGGTGACACCTACTGACAAAAGACCTGTACTGTATTTGTATTTACTTTGTATTTTCTGTACTGTGGCTGCAACATTTTGTGTATTTGCACTTCTGTAATGTACAGCATCAGGTGTAAGTATATGTCTTAACAACCATGAGTAGGTACTGATCAGGAATTGTGCATTTGTTTTTGTGTTTTTGCAAAACAAAAGGTGTTCACCATCAAATGCAGTAGAAATGGAAACTGAAGCACGCCCATGTCTTTATTGTTTGATGCAAGAGAGAATAGTTTATGTGTTTTTCTAATATTGTCAAGCTTGTGGCATGCATTTCATAGCAACATCTAGTCAAGATAATGTTTTTAAAAAGGGTGCAATACAACCACAGTTTATTCCAGCAGAGATTTACATTTCAAAAAAAGGGGCCTCTAACATTTAGCTATAATCTACATCACAAACAAGACACAAATAGCTTAAAAAAGAATCATAAACTGAATGTAACAGTTAAACTAGTTTTGGAATGTAAATGTTTGGACAAATGTATGCAATTCAATGTTTGTAGAAACCAGTTCACGGTTCATGTTTTCAATATGGCCCAGCTTCAACAATGCTGTCTTTCTCACGCTCACCTCCTTCCACTTCTGTGTAACCAGGTTGTTGCTTCTGAAACTTAAAGGAAGGCCAGTGGTTCTTGCGTCGCTGAAAAAAAAAATCAAAACATGGTGTGGACATACCATGTTATACAATAGCTTGTCTAAATTTGGAGGTGTAATGTGAATTTAGTTCTCACCTGTATGAGGTAAAGTGGTGATGAAGCAGTAGGATGTAGGATGTAAAGAGCTACACATATCAGAGACAAGAGAAGCAAAAGAGCAGCTGCTACACCAGCTATCACTCCAATGTTGGCTAACCCTTCGCTCCTGGTTGAGAAGTCTGTCTTCACATCTGGATTGAGCATGAAGATGCATGATTATTGGTTATTTAGTTTACTATATGAAGTCAAAAAGTGTCTTAAAATATTACTTTTTAACTCACCATTGCCTTTATTTAAGATATTATGTTTGGTGTCATCTGGAAAGAGATAGAAAGGAGTCAGTGTAATTATTCACAATGACTGCAATAGGTTTTTGAGGATGACAATGTGTCATTAGGTTGAAAAAATGCATGCATTATACCAGACATTGTCGTAAAACACACACAAAAAATGAGGCAGGCTCACCGTCACTTTTGCACCCTTTTTGTCGAGGAGTCAGGGAGGTCACATCCTCTGTGTGCGGAGGGATATATGAACCATTGGAGCTGTCATCTCTTAAGTAATCTTCACAGGTTGCATCTTTGCTCTGTAAATATATAATATAATAGATGAATTAGTCTCAAAAATGGCAAATTATTCAGGTCAGCCAATCAGGCCATTCAATTAATCAGCCATACCTCCTCTGAACAACTGTAGTCCAGCCATTCCTGTCTGTGTCTATCCATTCCATCAGAACACCTACAACACACAGGATTTACATCACTAGGGGTTAAAACAGCACTTTAGTACCATTAGAGACAGTAGATTTCCCCACTTACCTCTGGAGTACATTACACCAACTACAACCAGAGGTTTGGTTGGATGAGAGGCACAGTTCACAGCTGCCATGTTTCAGGCAGGCTAAAACATTGAGAAAAAAACAAGTGAGAAAAGTTACACTGAAAGCAAATACTGTATGTTGCATCACTGAAACTAATCTTTTTGATTCCTCCCACTAATTTAACATAGGCATAGATGACTTACTAGGCAGTGCAGTGAACTCAACAGCAGAATAGGTGGTGATTTTTGTAGTGTCGAGCTCAACTCGATGATACTCGTAAATCGTTCGCTTTCGAGCATCTGTACCAGAGATAGATTAGTAAGTGTGTAGCGTAAGGGGATGTTTAGTGATACTCAAAAAAGGCCTCTTAAGACTGATAATGTATATTTATGATGATAGTAAGTAACAGAACAAGTACTGTGCACGCATAACTACTGACCTGGTGATTGAGAAGAGGGTGATGTGACCATGAAAGCATCAGACAAACCTGCCTTCACAGGATGCTCAGTTGAACTGATCACATCTAATGACAGTGGTATCTGGGGAAAAAGCAGAACATATTACTGCACACAGCAATGACAAGAATAACTAAATGAAGAGTTTTAGAAATTATACTAAGAGACCAACGTAAAGGTGATTGTCTCACATCTCTGTAGCTGAATGTGATCATTCCAGTTTTATAGAGCGCAGCCTGAAAGGTGAAGCCTCCTAATGTCTCTTTGCCAGAGAGTCTGACCTGCTCCCACTGGACCACAAACACTTCACCTAAAGACAGTGTACAGATCAAGCAGTATTAAGAAAAAATAATCAAACAATCTAAGAAACAAGGATATACTTTTACACCTCAGGTGGTGTCATACCATTATCCAGGTACTGCACAGTTGATTCTTTTGAGTAGCTTGGGTCAAAATTCGCCATTAGAGGGGCTATGTACTGTGTTGCTGTCAGCATACGATGAGTACTGTCCCCTGTAAAAATAAACCCTAACAAAAAATATGTAAGGCTTGTGTACAACCTGTTACACAAAAAGAAACACTTCTCACTTCACTCTGACTAAAGATGTTCAGGAAAGGTCACTTTACATCTGTTAGTAAAATCAAAAAGTACCTCCTGTTGCTATGGCAATCTGCCTCAGGTAATGTCCGTAAAAAGGAAAGTCGAATGACAGGGCAACCTTCTGCAAAAAGAGTAAGTGGAAACAGAAGCAGATATAATATCGCATGGGAGGGTAGGTGGTACATAAGATGTTTAAGTAAGTCCATAAATCAGACATTGCACACATTACCTGTTAAAGAAGGATGAGGAGAAGAATGACCAGGGAATCATGTCGAATAAGGTCCGAATATCGAAGCCACAAAAAACCTAATTCGAAAGCTGTACTTGATTTAATTTCTCTCACTGAAAGGTCCCTTTGCTTATTTACACCCCGTGCATGGCCAGACATTTTCATTAAATCTCTGTGTATTGTATTTTCATTGGTAACATAGTGTTGGAATCATGATGCATGGAAGTATATTAAACAATCCAGCAAGCAATCCACCATCAATGTTACATGTTTTCATGATTTTTAACATTTTATTTCTGTTTGGAGAACATTGAGTCCTTAGATTTTGAATTCTGTAAATTCTGTCTAGGTGGTCTTGTTAGCTTTGTCATAACAAATAGTTAAATACATATCTATGCTACTCGTGTACACTAGTCGGTTCTGCCAAGCTGTTGGAGATAACCTTTTCTCAGAGTCTGATGTAAGTATATTGCAATAAGCACAGACACAACTTGGCTGTCTAGAAGAGTATCATTGAGTTTAGTGGGTGTGAACCTTCCAAAACACATCCACAACACTGTTTTTCATTATCAATATCCATGATATCAGTCTCAGAGTTGATAGGGCAAATGTGAACATTGAAACCCTCGTAACATCTGAAAAAGATTAACTTTGAGTGCAGCTTTAAATTTCTGAAAACATACTTAAGAAATCAATGTTTTGATTCCCAAAACTGCAAGCACATTCTTCATCTTGGCTTTGTTCATGCATAATCTGGTGTGAGAACTGTTGCTGCTTCTCTAGTTGTGTAACCTGGATTAATACAAAGCCTGAGTATTGTGTTTCCACTTGAAAAAATCACGGGTTTAGCTCATTAGTGGTCAGACTTGCTAACACCTTTAGTGTGCAGGAATTTTCTTTTCTTTTGCCCTATCAACTACATCTTCCTGTAAGTGAGTTGTATGTATTGCACAGATGCCAGGTGATACTGGGCAGTACTGAAAGGTACTTCTCAAGGCCTGAGCTCCTCTAGCAGAGTTATGAAATATTTTAAATTAAATGGATGAAATAACAGGTATGCCCCACTTTTAGTTTCTTGTGAAAGGATTACAAATTAATTATCTCCTTTAAATCCAGGGAATTAGGGGAAATGACTAATAAAGACATGTCATGTCTGTTTGAGTCCTGCTGTGTATGTTTGTGCTTAGCTTCATTAAAACTATTGCTTAGATTTAATAAACATCTTCTACACTGATGACTTAGAAGATGTGCAAGAAACATTTGCAGTTTCACAACAAAGGGGCCTCTACAGTAGAGTTGATCTGCAGTTAATGCTTTATCACTGAGCTATCCTCCCAAGACAATCACTTCGCAGTTCATATTTTTGGCATAGTAAGTATATTGCCAATTCATATTTGTATAAATAACTTAGAAGAAAGGAAAAACGTATTTATGTGAGACTCACCACAGCCTGTTTGTATGAATTTGACAAAATGCCATGGACTCTAACTTGCCCATGTCGGACATCACTCATGTCTACCCAGAGTTCTTGTGTTCGCTGGTCCTCAGGTCCAAAGCTACGCCATGTGTAATACTTGCCAGAATCCTCCTTTCACACAAAAGAACGCAGAGAATCAACCGCGACAACAGTTTAGTCATGATTTTTATATTCTCCTCCAATGTATTTGCCAAAAGAGGGCAGTGTTTAACTCCAGTTAAAATAAATAGTCAAACATGGCCAAAAGCATAATAAATGTCACAAAACATTACCTTTAAAAAAACCTGTGTGGTGCAGCACTCACCACTATACGTGTCATGTTGTCTGGCAGGGTGTCGATGGTTAGTTCTCCACCCAGGACCGCCCTGCCTACTGCCTGACCTGAAGATGCCCTATGAAATCTCTGAAGACGACCGTCACCTCCAGCTGATTCTTCATATTGCTGTACACTGTACTGATCCCCTGTGAAAAACGTACACATCAGGTCAGCATAAGCACTGACACATCCAATTCCAAAATCCATGTTTTCTATACAATACGTTCAAAATAAAAAGAGCCGAACACATCGAAGTTTTGACCTTGGCAGCAGTATCTGTTGGAAGACATTGATGCTTATTTTATTCAGAATTATGTTTACAGTTGTGGCTTAGTAAGAACTTTGAATAGGCTTTTGAATTTGTCAGGTTTAGCTATGTCAGACACCATTGTTGAATGAAGGCAAAAACAATTTACTAATGCTGATGAGAAACTGTCAAGTCCTACAAACAATGTAAGCCATGTCTGGTAAGCAAACTGAGGTAGGTAGGCATTGATTTAAAGTTCTGAATGTTTTGACTGATTGCGTTCTTGCTACATATTGAAAGAATAGGAATGCTCTGTGATTCAAGGCCACTCTTTCTTTGGGTGTTACTTCAGTACCGGGAAAATTGAGATTTTCTAATAAGTGTGGAAAATGCTTGTCTGTTAGTATGCTTATGAACATTTAGACATGCATACATCTTGGTTCTTTTATTTAAGTCTTAAGAATATCTATCTAGCTGATTATTATTTTTAGACTTATCTTTTAAGAACATTACAATTATTTTGTTGTGCCGTCGTTGTAGAGTCATTACGGCAAGACGTGGTGACGTCACCGCGGACTATATAAACCACGGAACACAAACGTTGCTTCGCGGGGTGTTCTTCCTAACCCTAAGTCAGGGCGGCTTCCTGTACTTATCGTTTGCTGTTTTTTGTCTCTGGCTTTCAGCGAACTACAGGAGGTCTTTACGTAGCGCTCGGGTCGACTAGAAAAAAAAGCAAAGAGAATCACTCCGTCGTGTTCAGTTTCCCGTCAGAAACACCGTGAATGTGCCGTGGTCAGCTCGGCTGCCGCGAAGAGTTAGTCTCTGCTGCTCCGGTGTGTTCATGCCGGGAGTCTCAAAACTGAGCATAGAAAACTGAGCAGGGCTACTCTACCGAACTTACCAGTGGTTCGCTTAGGAGGCCCAAGCTCAAACATCCTCTACTTATCGATTTAAAGTGGATAGCTTTCTCTGTCGTCGTTAATGTGAGTTTTCTTGCCTCTGGTTGACGCTAACGCTAGCTTGTGTAGCACCGCCCCCCCCCCCTCAGCTGCCTAGCTTGCTGTCAGAATTTCATGATAAACCAAACCATGTAAAAAAAAAAAAATACTCCAGTGTTGCTGAAATGCTGTCACGGACAAAATAATCGTGAATAGATAATAAATATCTAATTTAACATGCTGCAAAATTAGCAGCACGACGTGAATTTCAGCCTGACTCGCAGATGGGTCGCTAACCTCACCTTTGTTTTTTTACCACGTTTATTTTACTAAAAAGAGCTTAATTAGTAGACAAACAACAAACTTGTGTGATTTGTCATTTCGAGTGCAAGTGATTGCTGCAGTCCTGCATGTACACCTGATTTAGATAAATTCTGATGGCATCTCAACCTGCTGAGCAAAAGGGCATAAACGTCTCCTCGAGTCTCCTCACCAAGCAACTGATTATTTTATTGATCAGAAAATGGCCAGTAGAATAATTGGCAACTAATTTACCCTCCTCCATACATTCAAAGGGGAATTGCACACAAATTACCTGTTTTTTTAATGAAGGAAATAGCATTTTGTGGGTTGAGATTGTAAAGAAAAGTCAGGGCAGAACATTGATCTTGTTGGTTGGTCTTGAATCGAACTGTATTTTTTAAAGTTATTTGTGACATTTGAGAGGATTTTTTCTGTTTAACACAGCAGACCATCTCACATGCCTCCTACTTTTGATAGCTGAATTAGAAAGCTATCAGAAGGTTAAACTTTCCCTGGAGTTTTACCAATGTCCATTTTTGAAGATGGAGTAAGTGAGAAGGTCTATATTTAGATCAGCTTTTCTTAGAACTGTAGCAGTCAACAACAAAACAATTTTCACAAGAGACTTGAGAAAGCCCTCTGGAATGGAAGTGTGAAACGTCGTCCGTCAAGAAACCTAACAAGTCCAGTTGCGTTTGGATAAAACCTTTTTGAGATGCACATGACCTGGGTGACTGGGAACCTTCACATACATTTTTAACAATATTGAATTTGGTCACATTTCCTTAAACTTTTAGGTAGGTTGACATTGGGTTGATTTCAGCGTTTCTGTCCTGAGTGTGGGAGGGAAATACAGAAATGTTGGTCCCTGTTTGCCAAACCCCCAGAGTTCAGACTGTGTGGGACAGTGGCTGGCGGGGCCTGCTTTAAACATTACTCTGCATTTACACTGTTATTTTACTGATGTCTTCCAAAGCTACAGTCAAGAATTTATTGTGTACATTTTACAAGTTCCTCAAGTGACAACTTGTATGTCTTGACATCATAGGGAGCTTATTGTATTTGTTCTTGCGTGTTCCTCTCCGCCCTTTAATTCAATTAAGTGGTGCGTCAATGTATTTGTTGCAGCTCACATATTAAACCTAGATGTGTGATGGTTGAGGGCGGGGCCCGCCCTGTTGTGGCATCTATGAGGTAAGAGTAGAAAGGATGTGTGCAGAGTTGTTCAAGTCGACAGTGCAGCATATAAACATATGCAGGTTTATAGAAACTGGGAGGAGTGCAGATAAAAAGTTGTGGCTTATATCTACTCAAACAATTATTCCCCTTAGCCAGTATTAAAATCACCTGCAGATTAGTAAAACAATGACATAAATCATAATGTCTAAGCCATCTGGGACAAAGTGACAAAAACCTCACTCTGACGTCTTCTACTGCTGGAATCTCGTGACAACTCAAATAGTATTAAATGGTGAATTAGGAGTAATAAAAAATGATTGAATTTTCCAAGTCATTTGACTGTGACAGGAATGAAAATTGATCTAAACTTTCACAAACACAAATAACACTGATATCATTTTTTGAATGTGATCAAATGTGATCTGATGGTCAGAAGGTTTTCATAGAAAACTACAGCTAGCAGCTGCAATTTGTGCACGATTCATTCATAGGGCAGGGATCAAATAATACACCTTTTCATACAGTAAGTTAGTGTTAATATGATAAAATAAAATAACTGCAATAAAATACTCTGGAGACTAACTTATGGAATGTATAGATCTGTACAAATTAATAGATTGATTAAGTTTGTGCCCCATTAAATATAAATCTAAGATGTCAATGCCCGAGTTGTTAAAAGTGACAGAAGTGTTGCAGGAGGGATGATAAATGTAAAAGGTCAGTGTAAGGTGAAGCAAGAACCATGAAGGCAATTAAAGGGCAGATGTTTGGAAAGAAAACGTACCTCTACCCAGTCTTTTAGGAGCTACCAAACCAAGACATTTAGCTTCCTTTTCCTGTGAGCGGTCAACTCACAGTGGTCTGAGGAGACACACCCTTCCTGAGGACAGACTGGCATGGACTCCTCAACATCATGCACAAAAGACATTCAGCTATTCAGCAAATCAACCACTCAGTTGAATTAAAAATGAGCAATTTCTCATGTCTCATTTCATGCAGATCATTTTCTATGTATAGTTATATTCTGTAAAGTCCTAAATAAACCTTTAGTCTGAGGTACCTTTATATGAATTTAGTTGTTTTATTGTTTGATTCTATATAAATAAACTGAATTCAATTCAAATTTAACAAGTGTCTTTTGTGTTCCTTATTATGATTTAGTTAAATTTGACAAAAGAAATTAATCACCAAGAAGCTGTCACCTCAGTTTACACTAAACACTCCACACAGACGCATCTTAACAATGTAATGTACAATGAATCATTAGGAGTGTGTAGGAAACCTTCATTTTGCAATAAAAGTCAAGAGAGTCTCCAATTTTGTCACGTTACAAGAACACATTGGCGCACTGATTGCTTCACTCATCTTGTGTTACACTGAAATCAAATCTCTGTGTAGAGCCATACACAAGTGATTTCTGATTTTCATTGTCTGATAACAGAGGGATGAAGGAGTCAGTTATTAAAGCCCAAACCAATTCCCATACGAATACTGCTCCAAATTCCACAACAATTCAAAGAATTAGTTGATCACATATTGGCAGATAACTTGTTCTTCTCGTGTTATTTTTCCCATAACACAAGCATGTTTTTTATCACAAGTCAAATGTCTTTATAAAACAAGGCAAAAATGTCCTATCTATGATTCAATCTCATAAAACAATCCTTTCTCATTATTCCAGTATATGTTTAGCTCCAGGATTTTGGGTCAGGTTCAGACTATTTGCTAAGCAAACTCCTCAATAGGGTAAAGAGACCAGAGGCCAAACACTGAAGTCATTGTTGGGGACACAATAAAATTGCAGCTCAGGACTCTTTGTTTTTACAGTTGGGTTCAGATGCTCTAGATGATACTCTTGGGACTGAGGTAATTTTTAAAAATGAAAGTGTATATAATGTTAGTGTCATGACAGAAAAGGAGAAATTAGGCAAAGGGAAGAAGGAAACTGAGGTCAATACTCACAAATGACACCATTTGTTATGGTTTAAGCACATTTTTGCTGCACATTACTCCAATTCTGTTTCCTCTGCCACACATTGACCCCATGGAAGATCTATAGAGCAATTTAACTTGTATTACATGTGACACTGTTAGTTCGTCTTAGCTAAAAAAAGATGATGTGAAATGGCAAAAAAAATAGTTATTAATGTCCAACTCAGTATTGCATCTAGTTAGTCACAGCTAGAGGTGATAATTCACTGATGGGACGAGCAGCACGTCTCCTATACATTCCTCCACTTGTCAAAAGACAATCTTGTGTTCATATTAAGAAACATATTTATCGTGTTCACCCAACAGCAGCCTCCTGAAAGTTTCTGCCAGTGTCTAGCAGGGAGGCAAGAAGAAAAACAAAGTCCGGATCTAATTTTAAATCTGAGTTAGGCTGTTTGCGGGTTGTTGTTTGGACTCAGTCGCATGCTTGTGGAATAGGGTATTTTTATTGTACACTTTATTGTAAACTAGGTCGTTCACTCTTGTGTGTAAAATGGAAAGGGCATGGCAAGCACATTTGCTGCTCCATAAAGATTCCTAAGGAAGTTCTGTGGCTTACAACAAAAACACACACATGCAGGGTTAATGTAAAAATGTATAATAAAAGCGTTAACTAGTCCTTTAACTGCACAAAATAGCTGTGACATCTATCACATTGTTTGTTTTAAAAAATGTAATCTCCAATAGATGAACAAAAACGAGAGAAACACTGAGACATTCTAACTACACCTGCAGAGGGAAGCACCTGTGACATTTTAAAGAACACTGGAGACGTTAAAGAAAGGACGACAGAGGGAGAAACACACACAGCTCACCTGTTTGCTGGACCCAAACTTGAGCCGGCTCAGTTTGGGAAAGACAGAGGAGTAGCATCACCAAACTGACACACATGTCTGTGCGGCAAAAAAAAACACAACACAGCTTTGTCTGAGCTTCTCACTTCTTCTTCTCCTGCTCTTTGCCACAACACTTTTCCTCAAATTCTACTTTCTCTCGTCACTCTCTTTCTCCCTTCCAATCTTGCTCTCTCCACACACACCACCCTGTTTCTAACTACACCCTGTCCCTCCTCCTCAGTGCTTTTCATCCGTTGCCATGGTGATTGCAAAGACACAAAATTAGTCAATGAAGATTTGGAGCACAGAGGAGGAAGACCATGATCTGCACATCTTGAACGCCAGGATGTCTTCTTTTGTTTTTCTAAAACCAATCTCTGCATAATTCCTCTGTTTGGGATTCAAAAGGTTCACATCATCCTCTGAATGCTATTCACTGGCCAGGAGAAGCATGGCGCCTACCAGTTGGCCTAATCAGCTGTGAAAACAGTGAGAAATGTGACAACTTAGATTAGACACGGAGAAAATGACTATAACAGTGCCAAACCCTAAAATCAGTGCTAGTTATGATATTACACATTCATGTCAAGCCTGTTTGTAGCTCCTCAAAGCACTGTGACGTCCTGATAACAACATCTTTCTGCGTCCCTCTGAGGACTCTTTGTTGTAGTTTTATTTTCAGAAGTTATTTTATAAAATGCTGTGTTTTTAAGGCATGTAAATCTAGCAGAGAAAGAGCTTTACCGGCAATCTTTATTGAATTCACAGCTGGAGAGATGATCATTACTGTAGACTCATCATACAGAAAAATTATGGGTGAAGGTTTACACACACAGAGCTTATGCTGACTTACATAATAAACAGATCTTTTGTTTAAAAATAATAGTTTTCACATCTTTCCTATCATCATATTTTCTAGAAATTAAAATTTACTTGTGCATTCTGATAAAGGACATTCAGAGAAATGTATAAGCAAGCAGGATTTAACATTTAACATTAAACAATCACGTTCACTTCAACAGCACCAAAAGCACCCCTAATACAGTTTAATCAAAACTAATCTAAAACAGCTAAAAAGACATTGCTGAAAGTTTACTGGACTGATAAGTTTCTGGTGGGTGTATCTAGAACAGTGATTCCCAACCTGGGGGTCCCGACCCCCACAAGGGGTCGCCAAAGGCTCCCAGTGGGTTGCCGCAAAGAGGTATACTCCGGACGTTATCGCCTGGTGGGGGGGGGGGGTCGTTGACAGATGTAAAATATGAAAAGATGAAAAATATGGGTCCCTTGGAAAAAAGG
>JAUMHF010000025.1:6921809-6987149 GCA_032359275.1 Microctenopoma steveboyesi
GTCGTTGACAGATGTAAAATATGAAAAGATGAAAAATATGGGTCCCTTGGAAAAAAGGTTGGGAACCACTGATCTAGAAAAGTGTGGGCTGAGAAGGCCTCTGGGTCACGGATCACACGGGCTCATCACACGGGCTCATCACTCCCCCTCCTGGTCATGGTGACGAATTGTCGTTGTGTTGTTAGATAATTTCGCTACGTCAAATCAAAAACAAACTAAATTCGGCTAAAACAAATCACGCAAAACGCCACACAAACAAAAACATTACAGTCAAACCCCATTAATGTAGTATAATCAAATGGTCTGAATATGTAAGAGCAAGGCACCAGGGGGTATAACTCAGTGGTAGAGCATTTAACTGCAGATCAAGAGGTCTCCGGTTCAAATCCGGATGCTTCCTAGTATGCTTTTTTCGCTCCCTGATATAATAAAGAGCGATAGGCTCCCTGATATAATAAAGAGCGATAGGCATTAATAACAAAAGACATCTGCGTGGATTTAGGGGCCATGGTATTTATCCCATATGCTACAGTTTTATTTCAGCATCCAAAACCGGCTGCTGTGACTAGGAGTGCTTGTTTATTACTTAGTTTTTGTAATTATTTTGCTGCAGGTAGAAACCACTGCTTATTTATCCCTTTGTGAAACGAAATGTTACAGCTGTAGAATAAACAACACAGCCACCATGTGTTTTGTAATAATATTATTTATTAAAAAAATAATACATTATATTACATTTTAAATATAACCTTTCCGTTCAGAAAGCTGCCATAATATACAATACATTGCTCAACAGCTTAAAAAAAAATCACAAAACATATTTAGGTCTAACAAAACAGCCCTAAAACATAATGTCATGCATCTAGTGCAGATTTGCATGCCAACATCACAGAGCGTGTGAGAAGCAAAGGCCACGGCAGCTACAGTGTGCGCTCACATTGTCTTTTGCTTTTGAAAGCATTGATTGACAAAGAGATACTAACTCAGGCGAAACTGAGAGGTTTGTGTGTAGTTCAGGCATGTTAGGGAAAAATAGACGTCAGTCAGAGACGTCCCACACAAAGGTTTCAGATTAGTTCACCAAAATGTAAATATTATATAAATACTGTGGACGCTTTAGTGTTCTGAATTATCATCGGTGATACACCAGCCTCATGTTTGGGCTCATTGTTCAGGAAGTGCTTGAACTGCTATGGTAAAACACACTCAGTGCTAATAATCACTGAACCTTTTCACTAAATTACTTAAATTTCTCTATTACTTCCACTCAAAAGTACTGTAATGAAAGCACAGTGGGATGTGACATTACTTGTCAGGCAGGACATGTAACATATAAATTGTGCAGTTCTCCATATGTGTCATATGGGACACGTTGTACACATAAAACACTTGTGCACATCTTCATGAACACATCTGAGAAAAAAAATTCTTAATCCCAACATCATGTTGATCTTGAAGAGTGCAAACATCAATCAGGCCTGATTTCTTGATATGTGTAGAGCTGGTATACAAGTCCAAGACAGAGATCTCCCAGGTTTTTCTGCTGCTCGCGCACCTGGACAGGGATACCTCTGTGCAGGTGTGGCGAGACAGTGAAAGAAGATTCTCAAAATACTGTAAATAATCCAACACTGCAGAAAGTGCAGTGTCTATGAGGTCGGCTCAGTTGAAAGTTCGATTCACTGGACAGTGTCTTAGTTTGCGACGACCCGCTCCCTCATCCAGTCCAGACTGGCAGGTAGACTGCAGGGGGAGGGAAGCATTTTTAGAGAACATGCACACCTGGGAGGACATTCTGATGTCATAGAAGCATTCAGCTTTTTGCTGTGTGAGTCATTTTAAGGCTTGTCTCACGCAGACAAAACGAGAGAGTGTGTGAGGTGTGTCAGACTCACCCCTCTCCTGTCAGGGCACAGCAGGCTTGGACATGCCAAGAGTGTGTTGTGATTGACTGAAGTGTGAGGCACTGGGAGATCTCCGCTGCCGTCATTGAGCCGTTCACGTCTTGTTTGTTGGCCATAATGAGAATGGCTGCGTTTTGCAGGTCCTATGTAAAAACAGAAGTATTGGTTATCAGCGCCGCTTCCAGTATTTCTTCACATTTCTAGAACATAAGAAACACAACTGGAAACCCCCCCCCCTCCTTTTTCACATTTGGGAACAGTAACCTCAGTGGAACATGTCAAAAAGCTGACTTGCACAGTCTGAGCTGAAACGTCTTGTCACTTTGCGTCATGGGTTAGTTTTAGCAAGCTATGTCACAATTAGTCACTCTGAGCACGGGAGCAAATCTCAGACCTCAGAACACGCGCACAAGGAGTTGAACTGGTGTTTTATACTGAGACAGCATTCAAATTAACTTGTGAAGTATGTCATTTAAAAAACATACACCATCACAGAAAACAGAAAGTGTGCTATGTAATAATTATTTTACCATTATAACATAGTTTTAAGCAGAAAATAGGACATTTATTATTAGTCATTTTACATATAAAAGTTTCATAGGTTTATGTGCTTAGAATAAATATGAACTAGGATGGATTACAAAGCATTATTATATTAATTGTAATAACTAACGCACATATCTCAGTACTACACAGGCAATGTCAGATTTGCGGACTTGTACCTCATGTGCAAGCATTCGATGCAGTTCGTCCTTGGTTAGAGTCAGTCTTTCCCGGTCAGTGCTGTCCACAACCAGAATGACAAACTGAAAGAGCAACAACACGTTAATAAAACAATTATTAGCAAAAAATGAACAGATATTTGACATTATCGAAGCCTGTGTTATTTTATAAGTGATTATGTAACGGTGCCGTAAAACACTTTATCGATATGGTGATGACGAGAAGAAGCTAAAAGACAGAGTGTTAATGTGCAACAGCTCCGTCAGCACATGCTTAGGAACTTTTATAATCTGCTTTCTGTTTCTGTTTTTTTTCCTTATCAAATTACACTCTAGATAAACCTAAGAAAGCAAAGACAGTCTTTAGGAAATGCACTGTCCTCTAGGTTAATTTACTTTGCTGTGCATACAGGTAAAGATGCTGACTACATCAAGTACTCTGTACCTCTGTGTTGCAGTAGTACGAGTGCCAGTTGGCTCGAAGACTCTCCTGTCCTCCAATATCCCAAACCAAGAAGTTACTGTTCCGTACTTTGATCTCCTCCACGTTACTGCCTATCGTCGGGGTTGTGTGGACAGTTTCCTTTGTTAAACTTGACACGTTTAGATGGGAGGAAGATAAAAAAGAAATTAAAACGGAAGGCAGGTAGAAGGCAAACAGATTAGACTTAGAGTAGCCAACTGACTTACAACTGGTAGAGGATGGTTGTCTTTCCAGCATTGTCCAAACCCACAATGATGACTTTGTGTTCTGTTGGGAGGTTTAAAAATAACTTAAATGTATTTGACTGTTCTGGTGTCACACAGTTTGTTTCACTCTCAGCATCACAAACCAAACTGCACACTCAAGCGAGATAAGAGCCAGGTGCGGGGCTGCGCTGCTGTGGTAGAATAACAACAGTGATACCAGCATGGAACAGCATGTTCAGGTCAAAGAAAGAATGTGTTTTATAGTGAACAAAAGAGCGAGGATGGCTCACAATGGCTCGTCTCATCCAGGGTATGTAACCAACGATAACCTATGGAAGACGCTGACAAAAAATGATAAAGCTAAGAGGGTGATCGAGAAGTGTAAAAAAAAAAGTTCAGTCTTACCTTTGTCACAGAACACAGCCATCATCTTAGTCAGCAGGAACCCCATGTCCAACAAGTATGTGTTAGAATAAATAAGAAAATGCGAATACAAATTCAGCAGTCGCTCCCGATGGAGACTGGTGTCAGTATCTGCAGACAGTTGACTGGCGGACAAACACTTTGCCTTCTTTTGATACCAGTTTCTACTCCACTGTGACGGGGCGGCGCTTCAAGACGCGCTCGGTATTTTTCTGTCTGAAGACTCACGGTGAAAGGGCAGCGTAATGATGCATTCACTGACTGTGGGAAATGGTGGAATTCTGCACGCGAGGAAAATATTCATTCAGTGAACACTTAGTGATGGCCATTAAAAGGTTCCCTACCTATTTACCCGGCCATGAGCACATATAGTCATCAAATGCACTTGATTTCATGTATGAACGAAAGGAATAATTAAGTCAAGCTACACATTTCTTGGTAACTCACAGTTTAAGTTTAAAATGTATTGTGAACTAGTTATTCAATTTGTTTACTTTACTTACATTACCCAAACATTATCCATAAACACACATTCCCAACTGTTTGGACTGGTGGACCTCTAAAAGCACAGACATTCCGAGCTTCGTCAGGAGCTCTTTAATGCAGCACAAACCTCATGCCTCTATCACGTCGACGATACCAGCGTAGCGATGACGTTGTTGCTGAAAGTAGGGAAGCGAAATAGTTTCCTTCCTCTATGTAAACCGCAGATTGATCATTGTTATGAACAACTGAAAACAAAACTGGGTATAAAGGAATCCCCCAGATTTTCCATTCAACAATACAGGAGTGCCCAGGTAAACATAATCATCGCTATCATTATCATTATCATAATTTCTTCTCTGAATAGTAAGAGCCACTGATCATCAGGCCAACTTCAACGTTTTGTGTGTGTTTGGTTGGTTATTTGACTTTAAATATAATGAATCTCATCAGGATTATTTTTATCTTTTTGTTATACCCTCAGGTTTTTGCCCCATAAAGGCCTCTGTAACCATTTCTGATGGGAATATATATCTATTTGTGTTAGTTTGCAACAGTCTACCTAACTTCAGTATTTCTAATAACAGCATTTTTGTAACCACCACAGTGAAACATTTACAATTTTATAGATTAAAATGTTTTACATCATCCAGTTCAAAAATATCGGGATTTGTTATGGACTCAACTGATCAACAACAAATAAAGTAGGTACAACTAGTTACTCCTATTCTACCTTAAAAATAAGTATGCTGCTTACATTTTGACACATCAATTGTAATAGTTAAAACATGTTATTTATCTTCACAAGATCACAGCTGTCAACCTCATTAAACTCACGTTTGAGTTTCAGATTGAAACCACCTTCTTGTTTGTTACATTTCCTTCGAGTGTCAGAGAGCGGCAGATCATGAAACGATATATATGAAACCCACATCCTGGAATCAGCTGCAGTTTAACCTCTTTTCTTTTACCAAACATGTTGACTTCATGACTGAACAATGTAGATGAACACACCTAACTGGAGATGAGTTTCTCTCAGTGCGTATGAGGAAACACTGAAGTGAAAAATGGCCTAGTACATTTTCTTTCTGAAAAATTCTGTTCATCTGGTTTCTTGGAAACCAGCAGTCTCTTCCTAATTTTGTTTTGCAGATTTCCACTCATTAAAGCACCTTGGCTGGTATTCCTATTATAGTAAACACAACATGATTATGCAATAATCTTTTGTTAAAAGCAGCTTAAAATGATAAAGACTGACTGAAATAACAACTGAATTGTATGTACTGTAAGTGCTGTACGGTCTGAGGGACAAAACACAAAACACCTTATTTTGTCTTTCTAATCTTTGATAATATACCAGCAACATGATTATGCAATCTTTGATAATATATCAGTGACACGGTGGATTTTTCTGATTAAATTTTTAATTAAAATACGAATTTATCCACAGATTAAAAATGAAAGGCAGAAAAAGCAAAATGTAGCTACAATCAGGCACCAATGATACATGTTTTCTCATTTTTTTAACAATTGCGATAACGCAACAATAACATTATTTACGGATCATTATTTAATATTTATTTATTCAACTGAAGACAGGTGAGCCAAAGCAGGCCCACTATAGACATTCATGGATTCTCCTTTATAGATAACTGAGTAAAGACCAAAGCTGATCCTATCCCTCCCTACCCCATTTAATGCTCCTCTTAATACCTAAAGTGAAAATTAAAAAAAAATGTTCACAGGAAGAAAAAGAAAAACAACACTAATTCAATCAGAAATCAAGAGTAAGAAGAGAGTGGTATTTAATATCAGACAAGCTAGCTGTTTGGGTGGAGGTCTGGAGTGATTAACCACACACAAGTACTTTTTATATAGTAACCATTAGCCCTGAAAAACAGACGACAAAGCTGGTGCAAAGGAAACGAGGTGAGCAACGCGCTGGAGCGACAGCATGGGCTACGGTGCAGAGTAGCCACGAGACATAGAGAGATATGGTATGAAAACAAGTGTAACAAGAGTTAAGACATCCCACCTGGGTAGTGGTGGACATGGCTTGGCGAGACATTCCGGCACTTGTGATTGGAGTTTTCTTGAACTGAAGGTGTTTCAGGGTGGGAGTGATTAAGGCAGCACATTTCACTCACACAACTACAACTGCAGTGCCGCTTTGAATCTGCACCGCGTTAGAACACCAGTGAATACTGCAGGCGCCCTCAGCACCCGCGAAGAAGAGGAAAACAGAAGCATGAGGACTGCACCATCGGTGTACAGTCAGGTGCAGTCGCTCAACCAGGTCAGGGAAGAAGTAAATGTCTTTGGAGTGGTTTGTTGTTGTTGTTTATATCAAGCTGACATGAGTGTAGCAATATCAATAAAATTCTCATGTTAAAATGTGGCAACTTCTCCACCAGCTTTTTTTTAAGGTCTGGGTGATAAGAAAGTGGAGGTGGCTGACTCATAACGTCGGGATCTCGTTATGGGAGTAAACTCACTAAGGGAGCTCATGGTAAAGAAGAACCCTGACATGTAACATACATGAGGACAGTGACTTTAAACCCTGTTTAAGACTGCAGAGGACAGACAAGACAGACTACAGCCCTACCAGCCTTCACACTCTACAACTGAAGGAGAGATTGAGTCATACAGATTACTATCAGATAATCACAATCGTAACAACTACTGTCCTCGTGCTGTCAGTATAGAAATCCATGATATTCATGCAGTATTAAAATAGGAAACAGAAACAGACTAATATTAGTTTTTGAAACATAAATAAATTGAATTGAAAGAAGTTGATGAGAATGACATCTGGCAGTTCATGTTTTTCTTTACACTGTACTGGGATGTAAACAGATTGATTTGTTAGCCTGACTAGCATGGCCTCAGACCCTCCCTTCAGTTCCTTCCGATTCCAAAACGTGAACCCCACCCTCCCCTTATCTCCCTCCATCCAGTCTTTCCAGTTGCTTCTTTTCCCTGTGGTTATGATGCATATTCAGCGGATGTAGACGTCCCTCCCCCAGTCATCCTGGTTTTTGTTGCGGCTCATGTTGGCCCCTGTGTCGACGGGGTCTTGGCAGTAACGCTCCCGCAGCTTGGCACGTCCGTGTGGCTGCATCTGGCTTGGCATCGGCGGGTGGTTCAGGTTTTCCTGGTCTGGCTCAGCGCCCTCATCTTCCCAGGAGGCCTGTCTGCCATGATGTTGTGCTAGGTGGAGGCGGCTGCCCCCGCCACTGCGGTAAGGCTCGGGCTCTTCATAAGGGTCAGTTTCAATGTCCATGCATGAGTCTCCAGCCTCAGTGTAGGCAGAGTCCCGGCTGCCCTGGGTTTCGGAGTCAAAGGTGTCTTGCCGCGAAAGGCCTCGCCTGCTCCCACCTCGTAGCTGGCCACGAGAGGAGCGCAGGTACGTCTGCTGCTGCTGTGGTTGCTGAGGCTTTCCTCCCAGATCTGTCTGATAGTCATGCAGAGCACCGCTCCCACCACACTCTGACAGAGACCCTTCTTGTTTCTGCTCGCCGTGCACCAGGTACGGCCCCTGCAGCAAGCCACCGCCATGCCAAACGAAAACCATGCAGAAACAAAAACAGCAGAGCAAAAACCAAACTGTGAGTAGTTAGTCAGCAGAGTTAGCAGACAGGGTAGGCAACACATGACAACACATGTAGATGACGACAACATTATCTATCTATTTATAATACCCATACGCACACGTTTTAATTCAAATACGTCGGAGAGCCAACACAGACACATACAAGAATCACACAATTAGTGAAACAGATGAGTCCCACTGCATTACAAACTCCTGATCTCAAGCTGCAAACTAAAAACACTCTCAAGCACTGGTTTAACAAGCAATCTACCACTGCAACGCTGCCACCTACTGGCTGATGGACCACTTGGCAGAAAAAAGCATAAATATGACTATAAGTATGTAATTAATTCAGCATGAATTTTACACGGACATGCAGAGCTGACTAATTTAATCATTTATATAATAATAAGACATACACATTAATTATAAGTGCACCTTGTTAAAATAATTTTGTTATTATTATTGTATTATAATGATGGCCTCAGAAATTGAAGGCGTTTGAACCTTTGGTGCCATGATAAAGACATAAGTAGGAAATTCATCATACTTGGAGAGCATCCAGTAATAACTCAGAAGTAGAGACACAACTGATTAGCACCTTGCTGTTATTTTGTTTTACAACACAAATAGATTAAATGGGATTGAGTGTTAGAAACAGCCTCCCCCAAACGAAGCCTTTCTGTTTGAAGAGGCAGACATGACTTGCTTTTTTTTCAGGGATGGTACCATGGCAACACGGAGGAGGACAGCAAACTGGTCTCAGCCTCCCAGAAAAGAAAAAGTGCTGGAGAAAGGAGGCCACTGAGCTAAAGAGGGCAGGGTGGGGGCAGCAGATATCCGCTTACTCTTGATTACAGTGAAATAAATAGGGCCTCAGGGAAGGAGATGCCTTATGGATTTTTCTTTATATCCTGTATGGTCTGCGCTGAACTTCTCTCATATTTTTCACAGTGCAGAGAAGCACACGCTGACCTGCTAAAATACAGACTTTTACGTAGATGTCCATAAACTAGCTGCTCATGGGTGGAAGTTGCCTCTGTATTAGCCCGTGTGTGTGTCAGATCCTGCAGGTATGACTATATTAATGTGTATATATGTGCTTCTATATACAACTAAAACAGATTTTAATGCTTCTTCAGGGTAAAGAGAGCAGGCCTCTAAGTATGGCTTGAGGTTGAGTTGCCGGAGTCCCCTCCCCCTTAGCTCGACCTTACAGAGCATGTTCTTCCACTCTTCCCTCACTGGCAACAGCACCGTCCATGTCTTGCCACAGATCCATATTTCTGCGCAGGGAAGTGAGAACCTGTACCTGCAGGTTGGAGACGGGCTCGGGGGAGGCAGCCAGGGCTGCCGTGGCCATAGTACGGTTTAGCAGAGGGTTGGGAGGGTTGCTGCTCGGAGGATGTGTCGCCTTCCAGTAGGCCTCCAGGTAATCAGCAAGGTGCTCGCAGGCGTCCTCCAGCTGGTTCTCGTCCAGGATAATGTCAAATAATTCCTGTGTACCAAAAAACAAGAGTTTTGCTGGTTTCAAAGAGACAAAATTCTCTCTAATCCTGTTTAAAAAAACAACTCACAGGTGGGCATTGAGCCAGCTTGTCTGCTGCCACCATCTGCACATTTAGGTGTTTAGCCTGGGACTTCCCCCTGGATTTAATAAGTCTCTGGAGGACCTGTGGGGAGAAAAAACATGTTTACTAAAACTGCACTTATGTCCATGTGCATTTTGCAATTGCATATTTGTTAGGCGTTAAGGATACACGGGCTGTGAGAAGAAACACTTTATTAATTTACAAGAAAATTCCTCAGGGCTCCTTTAAGAACATCTTTTGTCATACCTTAGGTGAAGCTATTTTGATATACACAATGATGGGAGCCAGAGAGGTCTTAGCCAGCTGAGATGGGTGGTTGATGGTGTCTGCGTCCAGAGCGACCAACTGGAGGGTGCGGGCCAGCTCAAAGATACGTTCAATCTCACTCTGCACCTCCGCTGAAGATGCAGGAAACAGATAAGGCGCATCAATACGAGATGATTCTGCAAAACTGCTTCTCCTTCAGAGAAGATATCTGCTATGCTTCCTTTACGTTGTGCACAAGTACATAACCAACATGTTAGTACTCAACCATGCATGTCAACGTTTTAGAGAAAACAGTTTCAAGCATACGAATCATATCGAGGCACAGTTAGAGTTCCATTTATGCACAGTTAAATGGAGTGGTGCAGCATCCTCATTCTGTTGCCACCTCTCGACTTTTAGAATTACCTTATGCACTTCAGATGTATTTGTGTGTTTTGAAGTCATAAAAGAAGGAGGCACTTAAGAATGAGATGTCTGTACACCTGGAAGAACTAATAATAAGAGCACAATTTTTCACGTGTAAGTAAAAAAAGAAACAAACAAAACAAACAAAACACCCTCGTCAAACAAATGAAGCGGAACACTGTTAGCATTAACAGGCACAGCAGTAATTATTGTGTCAGTTGACCCACTCAGGTCTGAGAAATGCTTGGGCGTTTTGTTTTTATTGTTCCTCAAGAACAGCCTATGAGAGCTTGTTATTTGTCATTTCAAGCCCCTTTTTTTAATCAAACTGTGTAAAGGAGAGATATTAAGAACGTTCCTCGCCTGTCTGGTCAAACTTTGTCACCTCCAAGGTGTGTGTGCGGCTGCCAACCCAGCAGCAGAGATAACGGGGATAAAGCAATCTGCAGGAAGACGGGGCCTGCACACATTTCACAGTCTCCAGAGGTCTGAAGGATAGGGAATTAAAGCTGGAGGCTAAAACAGGGCCTTTGCAGACTGATAAGAAACATGAACTTTAACTCGCACAAAGAAATAGCAGCCAGGTTTCCATTAACCTCAACAACAGCTTTTGCTAATTTAAGTCTGGCCACCACTGACAGACCGAGCTTCTTTAGCTTTTACAGTTGCTATCCACGGGTATGTCTGCACACATATTATATAGGGACAGTAGGTCACAACATAAGGGTGAGAGCAGTATGGAAAGTATCAGCTTCCCTCTCTGCGCACTCACAGTTGAAAAGCAGCTACCAGCCGCCCTGCTGCCCTCCCACGGATCTGTTCCCGCTTTGGTTTTGTAATTCTTTTGGTTTTGTTAGTAACTACAGGCTGTCACGCAGAAGTATGAAGCACAGAGAAACTGACAGGCAAGCAGACAGGCAGACAAACGATGTATGAACAGATGATGAATAAAGTGTGAAGAAGAGGGGAGGGAAGAAGGAGAGAGGCTCCATTGTTTCGTTGCAAGAAGAGCATACGTACCCAGTACGTCTGAATCAAAAGAGAGTGGAGGAAGAAGATGGGTGGTGGGAGAGGAGCGGGGTGGGGTGGGCGAAGGGCAGAAAAGACAGGATGAAGAGAGAGAGGAAGCCAGGTCAGACTCAAGCAATCAGAGCAGGTATAAGAAGGAATAAAGTTGGGACTTTCAGGTCTAAGGGTGAAGTACAGTGATGCCTTTGGTACACGATCTGTCTGTCTTTAGGTTCTACCGTGTGTCAACCTGTAGAAAGCACAGAACTGACACAAATGTTGGTACCCTTCCACCAAAAAGTCACGAAGCTGACATTATAAAAGAACAAAAAAATAAAGCAAATAAAAATCAGTATACGCTTTTAGTTTTTGATTCAACAGGGATTCTAACAATATAGCACAACCACAACCTTAAGACCAATCACTACAAACAAGCTATTTCTGGAGCTCCCAGTGAGGCTTCAACAGTTTCAACACGCTCAAAACAAATATATGTTTTGAGCGTGTTGAAACTGTTGAAGGCTCTGTTCTGCCTCCAGACTGCATGTTTCATCCCTTTCCAGATGTTTAATACCATTTATAAGGGCTCAAAAGTTTATGAAAGACTCCAGTTTATATCTCTTTATATACTTTTTATCTACAGTTCACACTAGACGACTTGGTAGGTGGTGATGTCTTACAGCCCCATCCAGAGAGACCCGCTACAGGCCCGCATATTTTACCTACAATATCTCTGTTTTTAACTTAGTGATTTATTATTAGGTGCCTGCCATATAAAAAGAATGGAAGTCAACGCATGGCTTCGCCATGCATTGACTTCCATTCTTTTCTTATTATTATTTAAGGTTCTAGTTATTGTGTTTTTTTTTTTCCTGGAAGGTTACCAACAGATGCGTTTCCTTTAATTCATCACCCACAAACTATAGAGAGCTAAGTCATGAGTTATTAGGAGGATCTAATGAGTCCAGAAAACGTGTTTCTGCTGACCGCCAGCAGTTTAAATACTCACCTTGCTGCTGTAGAGATCAACTCTGTGACATCACTGTTGGTTATAGTTGTAAGTTTAAAGCACCTATGTGACCAAATAATAAAAATAATGTACGCTACTCTGATCATGAGCTATTGGATTTAACCTAACCTAAAAGTGATACAGATATGAAACACAAATAGTGATAAGAAGATAGTTCAATGGGTGTTCAGCAATGTGACAAGATGAATGTTTTCTAATCAGTTATCTTAACAGTAGAGTTAATGGCAGAGTCGGTTCTGGGTTGTTCTCTTACCCAGGCTGGAGCGCGTACTCGAGCGCTCAATGATGGTGTGTTTGCTTGGGTTGTTGAGGACTGAACGTTTGGCCAGGGAGATGTCCGCTGTCACCCGCGTGATGGATATCCTGTAAAGGTAATCCAATACGCCGGTTGTTAGTAGGTTGGTAAACTGAAACCTTTTAAACCGCAGTGGCTATGGAATCTCATGCCTACCTGCCCTCGAACTTGTGTTTCAGAAAGTCAAAGAGCGCTTTCTGCATCATGTCTGTCACCTGAGGGAAAACATAAAGAATAAAACAACATGCTGCACAATGGACGCACTCATTGAAGAACGTGTTGCTCTTTTGCTTCTTACCTCATATCCTTTTAGTGAAGGTCCAACTAGGATGATAGGTCTCATAGAGGGAACCACGTCATACGGGGGTACATGCTCCATCTGAGCCACAAACGGGCAGCATCAATATTGCGATCTGAGTTAAATCCTCTTGCCATATTTGAATGTGCAGTCACACAAGTCCAAAAGGCTCAGATGAATCACATAAATCAACATTTACTCAACGAAGGAGCCCTGTCCTCCTTGTCCTCTGAACAGTCAGATTGATCGATGGTGACTTTCAGATGATGAAGTCTGCTTGTTTTATTGACTGCCTATAAATGTTCATAGAAAGGTATCAATTTCTAACTGAAATCACTCCCTTCTATTTTCTCAGACGTTCAGCAGTCGCACATAATTTAAGAGTCCATAATTAAACCAGACACCAGGGTGTCAGGGGAGCTCTCATGACTGTGCTGCTGCTCTACATAATCCTTCATACGTTTTCTCTTTTTGTTAAGCAGCAGTGCTTGAAGGCAACAGTCAAGTTACTGGTGTCAGTAATTGACTGCACTTTTTACATGTCATTTAAAAAAGTATTAAATGTAAATCTAGTCATTTACAAATGAAAATTTTCACTATGTTGAAAATCAGATTTTCACGTAATAAACAAATAAAAAGATTTTTTTAATATTAATTTACTATAAAGAGCCCTTAAAGCAGATCACTGGAGAGGCTTTCCTTAAGCCATTATAAAAATAAATATAGATATCTGAAGGAGATACAGAACACCCACCTACAAAACTAAATCATACTGCAGCACACAAACTTTTATGAATCACCAAAGGACTGATTCATCTATAAGGACTGCATTAGCATCTGTCCCTTTAGAAACCGTCTGTTTTTCAGTGAAAATGGGATGAATTCACTCACACGTACTATATACTCTGACAACAGTCAAATGTATTATCTGTTTTCCAAGTACGCCCACTCGTCCGCGTGCACTGTGCAGCTCTTTAGGCAGGAGATAGTGTTAGAGTGCCCTGCTCTGCTCTATTACATTACGTAAAACACAACTAGAGAATCTCATATCACCTCATTTGTATTCGCAGGACTAAAAATACATATTTTAAAAGTTTCCAAATGGCTCTTGTCTCTAAGGGACAGAGCTGGTGTGCTGAGCATAACAATAGTGCTCATAGGTTTTGAATAACATGATCATAGTGCACAATTTAGAGCAGTGAGTAATAGAGAGGATGGTGTTCGGAACAGCACTGGGTGATTCTTAGCGCAGTTTACCGTCTGTCTGAAACTATTTTTGTACAATTATTCTGTTTTGATATTAGGTCATTTTTGCCACGTTTCCAGTAAATGGCAGAAGCTGCAAGTGCTAAAATAAAGAAGAAAAAAGAATTGACCTGTTTTGGTTTTCAGAAAAAAAACTAACTAAATGCTATAATAGAAATATTGCAGTTCAGTTATTTTTGGTTTGCTTTAATGGTGACACTTAATTAAATAAAAGATCTAATATATTTGGAACTCTTACTGTATTTAGTAACTGTACTATTTGAAATACCCAATATATCAGTGTTTAAATGCTGTGATAAGTATTAGAATGTAAATGTTGCCCATTTCTCCTTTCCTACCATGTCTTGTGATGTAAATTGTACTGAAAAGCATAAAAACAGCTGATTATGGGATACCGTCACTTAAATCAACCGTCATAAATGGAAATGAAAACATGCCAACATATATCACTGTTACACTCTGACTAACATGCTGTGGGGTGCACCTGCATCTGCATCTGCACACTGACAGCTCTGACACAACCTCTGAGGAAATGACGGGTGTCAGCGTGATTTACAAATGAAGCTAGGACTATTTTTGCATTATGTGTAGTAAGGAAATGTAAAAAAGTATAGAATTTTCTACTGACTGACTGTCTTAGCACCACAGGATACCACAAGGAGGGAAATGTAAAAAGATGAGGAGACAAAAGCTGAAATGTTAGAGGTTAGTCTTGAGAACAAACCACACTCACCGACTTCTGTTTCTGTTTAGCTGGGCCACCTACATTATCATTCCACATAAAAGTCAGAAGAGACAAAAGAAAGCACAAAACACATGAGCACATTTGGTTATTGACAAGTTAGGATTGGTGGGAAAATAGGAAAAGATCTGTTTATCATCAGAAGAGTTTATACTGACTGCATCCAGTGTGGCTTCGTATTAAAATAGATAAAACTGATATGCAGCAGCAGCCATTTCAGAGTTTGTCAGTTACACCTTTCCCAGCTGACAAGCACAGAAACGAGCATCCAACCAAATTGCAGCACAATCATCACGAGCGGGGCCCGAGGGCCAAAACAGAGTTAGAATTTAAAACCTACAGTAGCAGCAGAGACGGTTCAGTTGTGAGTTAGTGGGAGATGGACAGGGGAGCGAACGAGAGATTAGAACTGACCACAACTTGCTAAAGTAGGGGGACAAGTGCAAGAGGGAGGCTGGCGAGGTAAGTGAGGTGTCCTGGGCCCCTGACGTTACCTTTTTAAAAAAGGGCAGTCGGTGGATGTTGGCCTGAGGGGATGTTACGCTGCCTGACATCCCCTTCGAGGAGCGAGGCTCACCCTGGGACTCAGGGGGCTCCTCAGCATCCAGGTCGATGGGATCAACGTCAAAGGCCACTGTGGAAGTGTCCCCATGAGCTGATGAGGGGGAGGGGCAAGTGGTGCAGAGAGAGGGACAGGAAGAGAACAGAAAGAGAAGAAGACCAAGAGTGGAGAGCAGGGCAAGGTGAAGAAAGAGAATGAGAAAATGTAAAAGGGAAAAAGCAAAAGGAGAATAATAGATGGAAAGACGAATGTGAGATGCATCCAGACAGAGGCATGAAGGAAACTGTAAGAGATGGCACACACTTAGAGAGGTGACACGCCGTGATTTGAACTGGAAATAACATTGAGAGAAAACCAATAATCAGATTATTATGACGGAAGACATGGGCGTGGGTATAAACATACAAACAGCACAGAAGAAAGTGAGTTCAGAGTAAAGGAACAAAATTTGGAAGTGTAGATGTGAAAGAAAAGGGTAAAAGAGTAGCTGCTGAGGAAACTAAAAGAAACTAAGAGATGAGAGGAGTCTAGTTGAAAGAGGAGCGGTGGGTGGGAGTAAACTGTATGTTGGGTTTGGGTTTATCGTTGGTGATGGAAAAGTGTCTACGGGGCTGTAGGTGTCTTGTTTTGAAGGGACTCTTTACTATGGAGGCAATCAGACATACTTGTATATTTGATTAACAAAGGTCTTTCAGAGTTGTTTAATTTTCCACATTTGCACATCCGTCTCTCCCGCAGTCCCTGGATATCGAGCAGCCTTTCTGTGTCATCCTGGTGATGCACACGCAGGTCAGACATACTCATCAAGTTTAATGAGTATGGTCCATTCTCGGCTCTATTTCAAGCCTGTCCTGTGTGCTAATGACAGACCTCCCAAGACCTCTCTCATTGCACACGGCAACTCACTGAGACATGCCGTGATTCATCATCATGCTTGACTAACTAGCCAATTAAAATCTTCATCTAAATATCAAGCACCCATCTCGTCTTGCTCTTTCTCATTCTCTCTCTCTCTGTCAAGATTACACGAGTGCCCACATGAACACGCACACAGCGTTGGTGAGACCCTGTGACCTCACCTGTGCCGGGTGGGGTGGGCCTGCGGGTTCCCGTGGCAACGTCCAGACTGGAGCTTCCACCAGATTTGCTGTGTGAGAAAAACATGCACAAATTACTGCCTGGTGAAGGGAAGGTGATACTGTCGCCTCTGAGTACTTAAAACATAGTTGATATTTAACTTTTTACCTATTTTCCCCAAGAAATATTGTAGTGATTTTGTTTATATGTTACAGTCATAGCATTAAATTGTTAGGTTTCCTTCTGCAATAGGACACTGATGATAGGTAACAATATAAAAAATGCCTCTGACCTCTTAATAAATAAAATGAAGAAAAGAACTCTAGATAATGTCCAGAAGCTCAACGAAGTAGAAAAAATATTGATTTTTAATACAGACGTGTTTATATACACGCTATAGTTGCATAGAAAATAAAGTGACTCACTGCAGTTTATTTTAGAACATTTAACATGGCCTGGTGGGCGAAGCGTGACTCAGATTTGACCTATTTTGAAAAGTGGGACTGTTTGTGGGCCCATTGATGCTGTATATGCAACAGATTTTTCCTGGGGCTACCTGGAGCTGAGTCGGTTCTGTCTCATCCTCTGCTCCTGCAGCAGACGGGTGTTCTCTAGTTTGACTGGACTGGGGATGAAGCCCACCTCACAGCCCTCCTTCACCAGACGCCCAATCCACCAGTCATTGTTGTACTTCTGCATGAAGAGCAGACAACCAGGTATCAACAACCAATATTGAACCAGCATGTTCCTGCACTACAAATACATCACATGAACACAACCCCATTTACATGACAGCCAATGCCTCTTCGCATAAATGTCACTGCAAGCGTGGATTTAAGTTTTTTTGCATTTAAATCTAATTACAAATACAATATCACAGTTTAGACCATTCTGACACCACCCTGGTAAGGGTACACTATGGCAGACTTACTTGGTAAAGAATATTGAGAATGTTTGTTTTTCTGTATTTTCTTTGGAGCACAGAATATTCCCTGCGGCTCTTGTTTCTCCTAACTCCCACTTATGGTCTGGGTAAAGTTTAGACAACATGAAATGGTACCATGAGTTGCAACAAAACCTGATCCTTCACTGACTTCCCACTCAACAGTACTGCGAGCAATTTTATCTCTACATCATTTTCTCTGCATGCTTCAGTCAGACATACGGTAAATTACTTCAGGTTGAATTGTTTGAATTCCAAACTCCAAAACCTACATTGAACATCTGCTGTGAAGGTATCTGTGTCTGAGTGTGTACGAGCAAGAGATTAACAGCGTCGCCGGAAGTACAAACCTCTTTAATGTGCAAGAAGTCTTTGGCTTCAAAGGATATGGCCATCCCCTGCACTGGAACGTCATCACTGGGGCCTGGGTTGTAACCAACATTTGTCCGCACAGCAAATGCCACAGGTTTGGTCTGGTAGCAATAACGAAAAAGACAGCTATTAGTATGTAGACAGCAACTTGTCAAAAGCATCAGACTGAGCTGCTGACCTCACACTGTGTTCTGTGTCCACCTGACACTGATGGAGACATTCACAGGGACAAAACACTAGACACGGATGTAAACAATCATGACCATTAAACCAACACTGACAACAGTTGATCTCTGACCTTTGCTTTCTCAAGTGTGGCAAGAGCCTGTCTGTCAGCCTCCTTCCTCAGAGCCTCGGGATCCTCCTCCAGGGACACATCTGAGTCCGACGGCCGGCTGGTGTAGGAGTCTGCGGAGCCCTGAAACGCACAGTGAATTTACAGACAAAGCTCAAAAGTGCACCAACAATTCCAGAAAATCAATCCTTGGAGGAAGCAAAAAGAAACGTACACTACTTGAAATTGCAGGATGAACTCAGTGGCATCTTGGGATATATTTGAACACATGAACTGTTTAATTTAGTTTCAAATTAACTTTTTGTTGGCAGCCACAAGGAAGTGTTGTGGCTCATCTACTGTAATTTTTTTGTGGTCAGTCTGTCAAATGTCAAGACAGCCTCGAGCAGTGCAACTTATATAAAACACAAAAGAGTCCTCGGCCTTCATATGGCATGAAAGCCGACTGTGTCGTCTGAGGTGGAGAGGCTGCATAGTAACAAGTCGACATTTCTGAGGTGTTAAACGGTTTTGCACAGGTACCACAGATTCAATGTGTGCGTGTGCCAAGTATGGACAGAAAGAAATGGGAGGTAAAAAATGGCCTGTTTATCCTATTAGTGGGGATATAAATTTCTCATGAAGTGGCTACAGTTTCCAACACATTCACCACTCATGCACAGTAACTTGACTCTCTCCTGCTGACCCTCATCCAAACTCCCTTACCACAAGAAAAACCCGAGCCTCCTGCGAGCCCGAGGCACCGGCCCACTGCACTATTCAGTAGAGCGGTGGAGTGAGGGAGGCAGCCTGAACTTCTGAAGTGTTTGAGTGTTCAGTTTATATAACAATCCCACTTGTTCTCTTCTTGCCATTTTTTTGTGTGTTTTTTTTTGCTTTTAGCTGACAGGCTGCCTGGTGCTTTGTAGGAGGTGCTGACAAGAATGCGGACAGCTAAATGTGCCAGGCAGAAGAAGTGAGTCACTAGGTGTGGGCTTTTAAAATAGAGGTGAGAATGCGCAAATATGACATACATCATGTGTAATGATGATGAAAAATTCCCTGCTACAAAGTAAGCACATGTCTAGTCAGACAACACAGTCACTGGGTACAACAAATATCTCTGCATGCCTGAGTAATTTAATTATAGTGCCCTTACCACTCCTCGATTTTGGTACAGTGAAAATGAAATCGAATTTAAATGAAAACTCATTTAAAATATATACACCTAAGTAAAGTGCTAGCTTAAGCTAGTGTTAGCATGAGACTCAATCCATCAGACAAAGTATGAGAGTATGCACCAAAACATAATTATCAGCCAGAATTAACTTACATTTTGTGACTTTTGTGAGTCTGGATTACTGAATGAAAACACAATAAGAGATTAAAACAGACAACACATAACGCTAAAATAATTCACTAACACCAAGCAATTTCTCTCAGCTTTGGAACAGAGCCATTATCTACAAATGGAGAAAACATTAAAACTTTTCTGTAGTCAAGCAACCATATTTTCTCCAAGAGTACAGCAACAACTCATTTAGGAGGTCATTAAAGAACCAAGTACAACATCTAGAGAACTGCCAGCCTTATTTGCTTCAGATAAGGTCAGTGTTGAAGACTGGGAAAAAAGGGCATCCATGGGAGAGTCCCAAGGTGAAAGCCACTTGCTGACCAAAAAGAATATGAAGGCTTGTACCTGAACGCAATTATTACCAAGAGTTTTGACCAAATGTAACAAAGGTTGAACTTTCTGGAAGGTGTGCATCTGGCATAAAACCCACACAGCATTTTATAAAAAGAACATCCTACTGACAGCCAAACATGGACGAATGGTGGTGGTACTTGGATGGTCTGGGGCTGCTGTTTTAAGTCCAGGACGACTTGCCATATTTGATGGAACCATGAATTCTGTGCTCTACCAGTCCTGAAGGTCACAGTTTGTGATCTCAAACTCTTGGGTTATGCAGCAGGACAATAAGTCTAAACACACCAGAAAGTTCACCTCTGAATGGCTCAAAATGTGGCAGCATGACCTTAAACAGACCGTTCATGCTTGTGGGCTAAATCAGTTATTAGGTTTAGGCGGCAATTACTTTTTCACATGAGCCCAAGGTAGGTTTGAAAAGCTATTTTCCCTTAAAAAGTACAAAGTCATTACTAAAAAACAGCATTTTGTATTTGCTTGGGTTAACTTTGTGTAATATAAAATGTGTTGATGAACTCAATCATTTGAAGGTGACGATTGAGCAAAAATCATGAGGGGGTAAAATACAGCACTGTATGTGTGATGGCCTTTGATTATCATCTACACATCTCTGTATGATTTGAAAGGACACAACAAACACAATTGTTGATTCTAGCTCAGCCACCTGTTGCATCGAGGCACTCTGTGACTTGGCAACAGCACACCAAATGTAGACACTCCCTGTTGCCAAGGCAATCGCTACTCAGCTCATCCCTGGGCACAAACCATCCCCACTTCCTGTTTCATTTACTCATACTCTAACACTCACAGTAGTGTGCCCGCATCCCACTCAAGTAGAAAGCATCATCCTGTAAATGGCATGCAGCAGCTAATGAGGACAGTAACCGTCGCCCCAACTTACTGGCACTGAGTCATCTTCTAAATCATTCAGGTGTATCCCAAAAAGGAGCACCCACTAAGTGAAGGTTAACAAACACAGATGGAGATTCACCACAAGAATGTTTTTAGTGAAAAAATAATCAAAATGACAGCCTGTGACCAACTCGTTCGCTACAACAGGTTGGTGATGCAGCAAAACTCTGAGTGAGAAAGCGTGGGAAGCATAGGCTATGAGTCTATGTGTGCCTCTGCATGTGTATATGTGTCTGTTATATGTGACCAATGCTTGTGTCTCTGAGTCACTCATAGAGTTGATTCATGTGACCAACAACCAGGAGGACAGACAGATACATTAGCACAGACACAAAAGTCAATACTTAATCTATACGCAATAAATACAAAGATGATGCTGGACAAGAAGTAAAATAGCAACTGATCAATAACCTCTCCACAACCTTTGTCCCCAGAAACCTTTCAGAATGTGTTAACAGATGAGGGAAAGTGAGCAAATCCCTCTTATTTCCATCTTCCTTTAATCTCATGTCATTAGATTGTGTCTCTAATTTAGCTGCTTGCTTCACTTCACATACATCTCCCTTTCAAAATAGCTACAGGTCACCTGATGGCAGGGTTGCTTTCCTATTGGCAGCGTCAGACTAGAAACTCCAGCAGTGTCATAGTAACCATCTCGGTAGCTTATTATTACAGGAAGCCAGTGCTGCCAGTGACTGTTGCATCAAGAGGGAGACGTTATAAGAATCAGTACCGGGTCAAACACTATGAAGATAACTCAGCTGTGCAAAAACTGCGTAAAAGCTTTCAGGTGATCAGTGTAACAAGGCAACAAAAGGGAAGTATTCCTGTTTTAAGTCTATAAAAATGGAAACTTTTCTACACCTAGTCCAAATAATACTGCCCTGTCACATACCACAGAAGGGAACAAAAGGGTAGAACACAAGAAAGACACAAGAGTTGAAGCTTAGTAATTATCCTGAAAATGGACCAACTGTGTTTCTCCTCCGTTTTTTGCACAGTGGCTGCCACTATGATGAATTTACACCACCTTAGCATTGCTACTGAATAAATGGAGGAAGGAAAAAAAGTGGAACAGAGCAGAGGGTGGGTAATGGAATAAGGAGTGAGGGCGGGACGGTAAAAGACAAGTGCTTTGAATAATGAGGGCTGAAAAGAGCCACCCCGCAGCATGAAAATGAGTTAAGACTTTCTTCAGACACAGTGGTGCCTTCGTAAACGGTTTGAAGAAAAGATAAAAACGGAGAAAACAACAAGATGGTGGCAGTAAAATGGGTTTGTGGTTGTAATCTGAATCAAGCTGATAAAACCTTATAAACAAACTGAATCAGCATCAACACTAGTTTCATGCTCATTTGTTGTTTTTAACATCTTGTGTTGTCAAACTTCACAGTGTATGACTAAGAAGCCATTACCATCTGAGAGCTAACACATAGTGCGAAACCCAGACCTGATAATTAAACACATTGAATGTCTTCAGACTTTTCAGCTCACATGTTGTGAAAATAAAAAAGAACATCAAAAACCTTAGAATAGAACACAATAGGAGCTTAAAGCCAACCAAAATGTGCAAACAGCTGAGCCTCAGCTCCACGCGTGTATTCAGATCTCCCTCAGAATGAGATTAGCTGAGTTAGGACAGATAGACAAAAAGGTAGAAAAACAGGGGAGTAGTGTGAGTTGTACGGCAAAGGAGGATTCTCAAAGGACAAATTTCCTGTCTGAAGCTCATGACTAGTGGCTGTAAATGGCCACGCTCCAGACTGGACAGTGTGGAGATGAAAGATGAGTAATGAAAGGAACTCATCAGAAAGATATTTAATATCCAATTAACCAGCTTATTTTCCTCTCCTTTTCTCATATTCAGTCTCTTTGGGCTTTATATTGTGGATGAGATCAAAGACTACAGACTGATCACGTCTCTTTACATGTAAATCGAACACATAAATAACTCCCAATAGAAATACAACAGAATTTTGTAAAACGATAACACAAACTCAAAAATAATTAGTTCTTTAATCAATACGCAATCAAAAGAATGCTAAACATCTGACTGCTTGTTAAGGTCACCCATCGTCTGAATGTTGACTTTAGCTTTGCTCTTTATCCAGATTTGCCCTTTTAGTTAGTCTGATGAAAAAGAAGTTTGAAGAAGCCAGCCTTGGCTCTGGGAAATTTACTTTTTTCTACTTATACAAATCTATTTAGATTTCGTAATTACTAGATAAAGAAAAATGATTTCTGAAGAGCTACCCTTATGATATAATTCCATTAAAGGTCAAATTATAAAACCAATTTACCATTGAGCCCCCACTACAATAACTAACTACAAACAATGGAAATGCAATGTATTATTAAAGGTATTTCCTAGGGTTCAGCCAAGGCCTGTCTGGGACAGGGGGACCACAGTGAAAGAAGCCCACTGAAATGACCACATAGCAGGGACGACCAGGCAGCAGAAACAACCAGAGGGACTGCAAGTCTAATTAAAAACACAGTGCCTTTCCAGCAGCTGTGGCCCGGCCCAAAATGGAATCACACGGTGCGGTCAGAAGAGGGGGAGCAAAGAAAGCAGCCGACCAGGAGATATAGAGCTATTAGTACACGGGCAGCTAGTGATATTTTTCTTTCATATGACAGAGCAAAAGTGTCTCAGAACTCCACACATACAATATAAGTAAAAGCAAGGAACTGCACAAAAACACACAGCGTGTGAAAATTGAAAAGCTTGTAGATTATCTAGATCCTTCTTACCACAACAGGCCTGTGAATCCTCTCAGTCCTCTCCATACCTTGTTTGCCACACTCGCCTCACCACGGCAAACTAGGGGGGCAACGCCAAAGTCCACAGAGAGAATTGCGCGTATGTGTGTGTGCTCGTGGCAACTAGTGAGAGTCTCTGCCAGTTAGCCCGACAAGTGCATGAGGGTGTGTGTGTGTGTGTGTGTATGTGTGTTTTTGAGTGCATGTGTATGGGATGTGTATGATAGCCAGAAATGAGTGCCGCAAGTTTGAAACCAGGAGAGGGCTCTCTTAACCTCCAACCCCTTCACACACGCACGCCCACCCCCCTCCACCTCCACAACCAAAAGGAACGTGAACCTTGTGTAGAGGAAGGGAGCTGAAGCTTGCTTGGGGTCGGGTTGCAGGACTTGTGCTACATTTGCAAAGTGGGAAAATATATTTAGCCCTGGTGGGGCAGAACCAGAGACATGAACGCACTGAGAAGGGACCCAGAAGGAGGCTTGGTATGCAGCCGTTAGCCATTCAATGCCCTGGCTGACGTGGGAGAAGGCTGGAGCAGTGTCCAGGGAAACCCCCCACTCTTCTGTAGCCCTCGATACTTGGGCTACATTCTTCTCAGCCTCTGTCCTCATCTTATTCTTCACAATCACTTTATCTGACCCTTTGTCTATCTCCTGAAAAAAGGTATGAGACGAGGGATTAATATGGATAAGAGGGGAGGCAGAGAAGTGGGGGTGTGTCATTGCTTTAGTACAGTGCTCAAAACCCGTTGTCTACTACAGTTTAAACATCATCCACAATATTTATTTTTATACATATTATTGTGTGTTAACTGCCAAAAGGGACGCAAATAGACACAATGCTAAATAGGTTGTCATATAGGAACTAGGACAGTGGTAAAGGGCTGGTGGGGGGTGTCTACAGGAACATAGGTGTGGTTAGAGGGCTGGTGGCAGTGGTTAAATGTGTCCACTAGAGGGAAACCTCTAACACAATGATGGGGGATTTCTCCATGGCCACAGAACTGACCGCTGCTTCCTCTCGTGTTGGCTGATGACAACGCAGTCAGCTGTGGAAGGTGGAAAAAAAGAAAAGGAGAGCTGTTAACAGGCCCACCAGTTGGCTCCTCATGCAGCCAGACACAGCAGCAACTGGGGCACTGCTGGCATTCATGTAGCAGGACTGATAAGACGCCTGCTTGTCTCTCTTCGGCATTTAGACTCTTAAAACCTTTCACAGCTGGCAAAAAAACCAAGACATAATAATAGAAAAAACGGATGAATCTTGGTATTCTAGTAAATAAAATCAGCCAATGTTTGTGATGTTACTCAGACACTGGCGACAGTACAGTTAGAGTTACTGCGGTAATTTGTCTAGTCTGAAGATGGCTCAAAAACTTAACTGTTAATGTAATAATCCCGCTCTTCAGGATGGACAACACAGGGCCGGTTGGATTTAAATCTGGTTTCATTTGTCTGACATGTGCGTATTAAAGCACAGAAAATTATCTCCTGTTGCACACAGCAGGTGGCATGTTGATAACTGGCAAAGTGGACCTTGCAGATATAGTTGGCGTTTTAACTACTTCAAAAACTACCTAAACCTGCACTGAAACCAGCACATATTGCTTTAACAGTGCAGTGGTCTCCTGTTTAATGCAGCAATTTTAATTGTTGTTATCATTGGTAATTGTCATTGATAAACACATTAAGTAGAGTATTGAAAAGGCTGCTGCAGTGTCTAATGAAGGCTTTCCAAGCATGAACTAATTAGCAACAGGAAAATATTATTGATTAGGCTACAGTGTATTACAGAGAAATGGAAGCCACATTAATGTTGTGTGTTTAAAGCTACTCCCTCATATGCTCTGCTACCCTCCCCCATGATCTGTCCACTGCTACCTTTGAAACCTTTGTTTCAAAAAAACAAACACATTACGTATTGTATCTTTAATATTCAAGCTTGTTTTTGAATATACATGTGGAGATCAAGATCAAGGTGTTGGATATCTGAAAGAATTTGTGGGTAGAAATGCAGGTTCAGCTTTTGTCTGCGGGTCCTCTGAAGGACCCTCCCTGTGGGATCCAGCAATTCAACTGAGACACAGCTGTCATGTATCCATCTAACTTATTTGATATTATGTTGTACATAATAACAATAATTAGCAATTATTATTAATCCAGTTCAAGTAGTAATTGACTGTATTAGGCAGCTGCATTTAGGTATAGGAGTGTGTGAGTATGTTTTCTGTCCGTGTTTATCACCATCACTGCTCCATTAGTATAAACATCAATTTTAAAGAACACGTGACATCACCGAGCACTCCTGAAATAATAGCAGACATGTTGTCTGCCTGGCAGACAGTCTGTGCCCCTAATGCACACCTGAAGAAGCAGCGTGTTGCCGTCGAAGGCGACACACACAAACGGAGAGTGTACAAACATGTAGGCCGCACCCACACATACGAACACAAACCCATCTAAACATCCTCTCCTTCGTCTCTCCATCCCACTGTGCATGCACACAGAGGGAGATTCAGTTGCTCGGTTGCCATGGCAACCAAGCAGAGTGTATCAGCCAGCTCTGCCGTCGACTGATTGTGGCTCTCGTGTATTTGTGTGTATGTGTGTGTGTGTGTGTGTGTGTGTGTGTGAGTTTGCACTTGCGTAGGTGTGTGTGAGACTGTAAAGCCTATACATGGCTCGGCTTTGAGTTGTTCAGGGGGAGGCTAAAATAAACTATATGTACCTATAGGTTGTTTTTTCTGTATGTAAATTCTTGTGTTGTTTCATTAAGGTGCCTGTGTGAAGACACTCACAGATACTTTGTACATTTAATGGCTGATTTGCTAAATCAATTTTTGGATTATGTGCAGCTTTTCAGCTGTTTAAAAGCCCCATTTATTCCACTGCCACGCTTGACGAGTACAATGCTGCGCAACAGCACAGGGCACGGGACAGTATTTACCTTGGGAAGCATTAAATCATTAATGAGTTCCTTATTCAGTATGAGCGATTATGAATCCTGCCTAACCTGCAGGCCCAGTGCACGTGGTCCTTTACCACCATGAGTTGCAAAGTTAATGAAGGACAAGGCAGTGGGAAGGGTGAAGTGTGCAGGCGAGGATGCAGCTAACCTTTAGAAACCACAGGAGAGTTGAGCTCCCTGTGTTCACCACCACTGGGTTTTTCATTTTTTCTAAAGCAACATGCACTGAACAGGTAAATGTCATTTAGCACAGGGTAAATCATTTCCTCTCACAAATGAAGAGGTCAAAGGAAAAGGGGGACTCATTTAGCCGTGGCACACTGTGACTTTGAGAAATGTCGTGTCCAGACATGGACTGCTCTGCGGGTCATGAGCATGTGACGCCATAAACGCTAAACTCCCCGAACGAGATGAGATGTTTCCTCTGGGCAAGAGAAGCTTCTTACTCATCCTTAAGAAAATGAAATGAGCTAATCGATATACAGTATCTACCTCTACAAACTGGGGTTAGGGCCAGAGGGGAGCAGTGTGGGGGTGAGTCTAACACCTGGGGACGGAGAAACATCATCCGGGCCCTGGAGGAATCTCCGCAGGTCTCTAAGCTCCATCCCTGTGGCAATAAATCTGTGTGTAACTGCAGTCGAAGGAGTTATCATTTCATCTGTTATCATTTTAGTGCGCGAGATACAGTTTGGCACGTTAGCTGACACGCACTGCTAAAGAGAGAAAGACACTCCATATTCAAAGACAAGAAAATAAAGGGTTTCAGTTTTTAGTTGTCACGGTGGAAAAGAACAGCAGAGGTGAATCCTGACTTGGTAATAACAGAGAAAATGCTGCTTCTAACAGCAGGGCAAAGGAAATGCCTTTAACTCTGCATTATGAAGAATACTCCTATCACTGCAGTCTGAAAGCATATGTTTTAGATTACGTTGGTTGTTGCGCCGTCCTGTTTAAATGCCTTACACCTCATTGTCATTTGATAATTATCTTCTCTGCGAACAGGGCTCAGTGATGTCACATTCATTTCCTTGTTTCTTAAAGCTAAAAATGAAACGGTGTTATTTTAGCTTATGGATTAGATGCTTGTCTTTTCTGCCTAGATAATTCTTTTCATACTGTATGCAGAAACTGTAGTTACATTTAACAAAAACAAACCAGATATTAATATTAAAAGGTGATAATGAGCCAGTCGCTCCTCACTTTGACCTCATTAAACTTTTATGACTGGTCATTACATAAGACGAGAAGGAAGTCTAGTACATGGATTAGCAGTCCAGACGAGAGCTTAAGTGTGAAACTTTACCTGTCGGACAAAGCTGTTTGAGGTGGTGTCAGAAGAGGTGCTCCCATCTGAGCGCTTAAATCGGCTCTTCCTCTTGGCGTACTTTCCCTGAAAGCAGAGAGGTTGGCAGGCAGGGCAGAGGAAGAAAGGACAAGAGGAGAAGAAAGTTTAATTGTGTTGCTTCGTATTAACTTGTCTTGACATATTTCTTAGAAAGCCGTGTTTCTTGGGAGTCTGACAGCTATTAACATTTGTGAAAGCTGCGGAATATGATCAGACAGCCAGATAGAGCCACAGATAAAGCAGGAGGAGCCTCAGCCCGCAGCAGAAGTCGTCTGAAGCTAATGTGTCCAGTGCGTCCACGAACAGCCTTCATTACTTGTCATTTTTCATGTGCTGATGCAAACTGGGACCTTGTAATCTAATTGGCAGACCCCTGGCGAATGGCCCATCCGGGTTGGACAGAGGCCACACATTGCATTATAAGCCCACCCTACCCACATCACCATGGTTACACAATGTTGACTAATTCCATTTGTTGGCGATCAGGAAATGGCCCGTGTTGTTCTTCCAGCATGAAAAGAGAGAGATAAGGTATGGAAATAAATAAACATCTAATAACAACCATGAAAATATTGGTGTATTCATACTCAGACGTCTGGTCTAGTCGAGCTCAGCGTCACAAACTGCAAGCCTGATCTGTGACTTAAACAATTGATTTGAATCTGACTAACAAAATATGCTGATACCCTGGATACTGGAAACATTGGTGTGGTAATGCAGTTAAAGGCAGCTGGTGTGTTGTGGGTGCTGATTGGAAGCTTAAATATCAGACTTGTTGGACTCACTTGTCACAGAGCAATTCTTTTAATAAAAAAAACTCTATTAACAATATCCCACTTTCTGTGTTTTTTGTTCAGTAATTACTCTACACTTACACCGGTTCTCAAAATGTGGCCCCTATAGATTTAAAGATTACTTAGAATGGCAGAACTTAACTTTTGAGAACATTTTTAATAGACATATATAAATACTATTTTAATATGGAGAGGTGGTGTTGACCCTTGCTTTGACGTTTGACTGCAGATATATTAAGGTTTCGAGCGATGCTCACCCTTCTAACCAAACACAGAATTTGAATTACTTCTGCCTGAGCAGTATTTTTTAGAGCAGTCTCATATATTTTAATTTCATAATGGAAACTACCTGAAGCACCAGGTGGAGGACAGCAGAGGGATGCAGAGGAGGGAGAGGGAGGGATGGGAGGAACACAGTGGGTTCATGCTAGTACTAGTTTGTGTTGCATGTTGCAAGCTAATTTTAAGCTTGCAAGTTTTAATTGTTGAGTTAATTTTCATACTGACAATATAACATCTTAATAGTTTCTGAAAATGCATTTTTCAGATTTTTCCAATTGCATATCAGAATATACTAATGTATCACCAATTAAAACTCATATTAAAAGTAATCTGTTTATTATTTCTTGAAAATAAGTGAAGGCTGCTGTGTGGAGCGCTGTGGTAAAATGGTAACCATTAATTCCTGACATACACTATCTTATAGCAAACAAATGTACACAGACATACACCGATGTATACACATTACTGATCTGCTGACTCAACCCCGTCAGCACTGTATGTCTGAATATCTGATGGCTGTTCTTGGCTCTGCAGGAGAGATCCAGAGACAGGTTCACAACCAGCCAACACCGATCCTTCTTCTACCCAGTATTTAGTTATCACTGTCACTGTTGTGTGCAGTAGTTCAGACCGCTGTCCTGCCAGCCTTTAAACAAACACGACCTGTTACACCAGGGCCAACTGGTTCAAATATAGCAGGCCGAGAGGCACCCAGTGTTAACAGATTAAAGAAAAACACATCTGTTACGCACTCCTATCCAATAATGGAGCTCAGGAATTTATTTAAAGCCTCCTGTAGAGTAAAAATTATGTATCTAGCCTTTTGTGCTACGCTTGATTTACTGTTGCTGATGGATAAGACGAATACACAGCAGGGGGTACCACAGCAAACTAACTGATGCATTATTAGATTAAGCTCCGCCCAGTGCTTCAGCAAGTTAACTGCTGACTGACGTCTTACAAACAGGTTACGGCTTTTTACTGTCAAAACCTGGGGAGATGGTACAGGAAAAGGTGCAAAAAGGACAGTTTTCTGTGACTTCTGGTGGTATTTGAAACCACACACTGTTGAATATATCGAGAACATATTATGAGCAGTGGTTTTTGCTTTTGCACCTGAGAGCTTGATTCTTTTCGTATAAATTGGAAATTCTGAAAAGCAGATCCACATTTCACATGTGCAACTCGGGAGGCTAAAGCCTCACAAATGCTCACATAAACCTTCGCACACATGACAAGGGTGTGGATGTTGTCCACCACTCATAATATCCAGCATATCTAGTACGACAGATTTGACATTTTTGAACTTTTCCTGCAGTAACAGTGTTTGAATATCCAGATATTACTGTAAATGCTTAATGACTCACACCTTCTTTATTACTAAGATCTCAGGGTGCAGCATGATAAAACAATCAACACGGCTGTTAACAAATCCCCAGTTCAGCTCTGGTGAAGACAAAGGTCTTTGCACCTCAGTCACACAGATGTTGTCAACAGAAGTGCAAAGTAACATTCTAAGCAGAAACCATAGCATTCACCATAGACCGTGGATCTGTTAACAACCTGTTCAAAAATCTGCCTGGTCATGACGCTTGCCCTGCTCGAGACGTTGCTGTGCAGCCACATAATTCAGCGACTAAGCTGTAAATTAAATGCTGGAATAACAGACATGACTGGACTACTAACACGATTTCTTAAAGGATGCGCTGCTGGAGGGACCAACAGGCAACCGCTTGTTTGTGATCTCTGTTATCACCAGCTCTAAAATAAATTTAACATGACGTGTGTGGGTGCAGGTAGGTGTGTGTGCGCTTGCAGGTGTCTCCATAAACGGAGTCGCGATGAGGCACGTTACTGTCAACAAAGGGCAGGGAAATACCAAAGGAAGTAGGGAGGGGAGGTTTCCTGCTGGTAAACATTCACTCAGATTACGTGTGTAATTAAAGAGGGTGTTGTGTTAGAGAGGGACCCCCTAAATGGGAGGGTTGGGAGCGTGGAGGGCGTGTGGTGGCATACACCATACCCACACTGATCTGTAATCTGATGATCGTCACAACAAACTAAGCAAACTCTAGGTGCTCAATATAGATGAGTTCATTTCTTGTTCTGTGGTGCTGGCAGGGTTCAAAACTCAGGAAATTAGAAATGTGGTTCCCCTCTTGTCTCTCCACGGCGTATTTATAAATACACATCCCAGTGTGACCTGCTGCCGCTCTGCGTGAACTTTATTTCTAATTGATCAGATGTGGCCCACTCACACACACCGACTCCTCCTGCGCGGCAGAACAAGGGGGTCCATCTGTTTCTCACCGCAGCACATAAAGATCCGATTTCTTAAAAAACAGACGGGACGAGGTGACAGCGCGACGGGGTGTGTTTGGAGTGGATGGAGAAGGAAATATGAGGGGGAGAGGAAGATGAGAAGGAGTGGGACGAGTGGGAGTTAAGAGGAGTGAGCAAGACCTGGCGTGGTTTAAAACACTACTTGTCTGTGGTGAGATGTTTTTTTTTTCCTTCTCCAGAGAGACAATGACTGAGCTCGGCGTGGGTGTGTTTGTTCTAGATATTCCCATATTTTTTCTCCCTCTCGCTCTCTCATCCATTTAAGCTGTTATGACTAAACATGCCCACAACATCATGTCACTTCCTAAAAGACACATTCTATTTGTGGCTGTCTGAAGTGTGACACCGCTAAAAGTTGAAATGATGCAAAGCTAAAAGTGTTGAGCAACATTTTCACGCAATGAAAAACTCATTTGATGGCAGAATAACAACACTGATTTGGACTACTTTACACTTCACTGTTACAGTTACCGTTTCAGGTCTGTAAACTTGATTTCACCATATTTTGATTCATGTTCCTCTAAAGAAAAAGCACCTCTTCTCTTTGGTAACGCGCCTCAACAATCTGTGACCAGCTCCTCGGTTAATTACTGATTAATTAAGTAGAGGCGTGGTTTTCATCGGGGTCCAATCAGCGGACAGCATCAAAACGTTACATCATATCCCCCATGTATGGTTACACACAGGCGACTTAAAAAAACCCAACAAAATCTGCTGCCAGACACAGGCCAAGGATGAAACGATGAATCAAAAACCACAGAACATGCAGCCATAATTGTTTCCTGTAAGAATCCGTAATTTCATTAGATACACTTTTGAATCACAGAAACAGCATTAGGCGACTTAATTGCCGAACAACCTGTTCATCCCCAAAAGTGAAACAGCTTTACTGCTATCATAAAATCCGATTTCATGTAAATATACTAAAGTATACGCAGAGTATTTTCGGTTTTCTGTTACAATATTCAGCTTTTCTTCCGTTTCTGTTGCTTGCTCTTACCTGTGTGTGTGGATGATGGTCGAACATGTCCATTTGGATCTCCTGTGTTGAGGTCGAAGGCGTCCTGGACATACTACTTTTCTGTACCATTGATTTAACTTTTTAAAAAAATCTATTTTCAGTTTCGTGTGTTTACGATGGTGTCGACAGACTCATCTTTTTCTGTCCAGTGAGGGTAAAGACGCTGATCGGAGCTGACTGGTAATATAATGGCAACAGCTGCCTCCCTCCAGCCTATAGCGTTACACACTGGCGCACCAGGGTTTTACACGAGAGTCAAGTCAGCGTAATGACACCGCTGCACGTCCGGTTATTGCTGTAGAATAAAACGCTCTGACAATACAAAGAATGTGTCAAAATAATACTTTCTGATGTCCATCTGCTAACATGTCTGTGAAGAGTCTCATTTCTGCTAACATATAATACATGTAGGTGCACATAATATAATATAATGTTATATAATATAATATTATACTATATAATATAATATAATATTATACTATATAATATTATATAATATTATATTATATTATATTATATTATATTATATTATATTATATTATATTATATTATATTATATTATTAGAGTGTTTAATCACTTAAGCACCCCAACTAACAAACAATAACTTATTAAACTTAAACAATATAGCAAGCTTATTATATGCACTATATAATACTATAATACTATAAAACGACTAGTGATTACAACAATAACAGATTAGAAGTAACAATCATTGTGTTCGACAAGAGATACATTCAAGATACAAGCTAAATTCATCCTCCCACAATCAAGACAAAAGTTAAGTCTCCCCGAGATCGGAGGTCTTTTCGGTGCTTTTATTTTGAAGGCAGTATCCGCTGACTAGTAGCAGCCTATGTTTCTGTTTCTGACCTAACACCTTGTGTGCGCTCCACAGATTCCAGCTGGGAGCAGCGGTCCACGCCCCAGTGAACAGACCCCACCTTCCCTTATCCAGTGATGGGAGAACCACAGATGAGGGAGGCTGCGTGTGGACAGGCTGCGAAACAAAGCCACTGGTCCCCTCTCTGGGATCCAGAGGTTGGTTATGGTGTCTAACAAATCAGGGCAGGCACACATAACAAATGTAAAAGTACTGGTGCTAATGCTTTGGTAGTGTCTCTTTTTCAGAGACATACAAATATGAATAATAATAACCTTGGTATATTATGCCAAGATTTATAAGAACAAGTTTGACTGTATTGAGTGTATGACTCTTAGACGTAGACCACTTTTGAAACATGTCTGTGAAAACAGATGAATACTAACGTCACACAGCATAAATAATATTGATATTGAAGGAATTATATGAACCTGTATAAACAAGGGAGCTGATGCCGTTAGAAAATGGACACAGATGCTGCCTTTCTGTGGCTGCAGCACATACTTCTGGTGAGCTGGGTAGGAGGGAGTCTTGATGGGTATGCTCAGACGGAAGCACTGTACACTTTTGAGACCCTGAAGGTCTTTTGCAGAAGCTGATCAACAGAAAAAAACCAAAACGTTCAACAGGAGAACACAGAGTTTTGATCTTAATGTCTGCGCTGCTGCCCAAGGTAAACTGGTCACCGGTGGCTTTCCGCAACTGCTTTGGTGTGTAGTTGATAGTCTTCGTTGCAGCCTCTGCCAACTTAAAGTAACATAAAGTAAAGTAATGTAAAGGAAAGGAAAGGAAAGAATTATTATTATATTATTATTATTATTATTATTAGTTATTAATACACAACAAAATCTTCAGCCAAAATGATAATTGTGTTTGTGCATTTTTGCCTATAGTGACGTTTAACATTTTTATTTAAATGCACGCATTGTTTTGGATGTGTTTATATGTGCACAGTAACTCAAATATGTTCAGGTCTTTGGAGTAGTTGTTTAACATGTAAACAACTATGTCATCTGGTCATTTACAGCAGTTGAGATCAGGACGTTCAAACTGGGCTACGATCATGATTAAGTGCATGTTCGTTGTCTTTACTGAAAACACAATATCACAAACAAGTTACAACAATAATAAGAATGGGAGTGGTCCACATAAGTGTCCTCATTTTGGTGTTTGTAAAGGATTCACTAAGCGTCCTTCTGGATAGACATTAGCTCAAGATTTAGGTCCCATGCAAACTCCTCTGTGTGTAGCTTGCCTGAGCTGCTTGTGCATGTGTGGGTTTGCTCCGTGTTCTCTGACTTCCTCCCACAGTTCAAAGAGATGTAGTTAGGTTCACTGGTGACTCTAAATTGTCCATGGGAGTGAACGTGAGTGGGACTGTCTGATAGATAGATAGATAGATAGATAGATAGATAGATAGATAGATAGATAGATAGATAGATAGATAGATAGATAGATCCTTAACAGTGGTTAGGAAAATGGATGAATACTGCATGTTTAGACGTTGTTGTTCATCGTCCGGCACATTCTTTTACAGAGAGGAGAGCAGTGTCTGTTGAAGATGTGGTAGGAGGTGATCCAGTACATTGGATTGTACTTTGCCTGGAGATGATGATTTCAGTTTGTATTCCGGGTTACCAGAGGTAAAGAAGTCACACAAGTGCTCCTCATGCACCCACACTGTGAGTGTGTAGCGTTGCCACGGTGACGGGCTGCTGCCAGAGAGTCCTGGATGCAACCTTAATAAGTATGCAGTCAAATGGTAATGTACCAGTTGGCTGTTTTTACAAATGTGGCCACTCACTAACCACTCACTGTGGTCAGTTATCGTTTTTAATAGAAGCCACTCTAAACCCACAGATGCATTTCTCTCTCACGCTTATACAGTGTTTAAGGTCAAATACTTCTTTTTACATCCATGGATCCTTGCATTGTAGACACCAACACCTCTCTTGAGTTGCTAGTCTTGAGTTTATATTGTTAATTAGTCATTATGGATATCTCAATGGTTTGAATTTCGCAGTCCATCATTTGCAATAATTGCTGCATTGAGGTACTTGCACTTAGTACAACATTTTGGGAACATGAACTTTTATCTTGGTCTTACTTTGCCGCTAGAGACAGCAGCAAAGAATTAATAACAGTGTTCTGTACATAATTGCTGGATGTGTTAAAGGTAATTATTATAGCATACATACATTAAATGTCAAACAGCCCACTCCAAAACCAGAAATACTTTATGTACAACAAATGATATAATTAAGTCATACCTTCTTGGGTTACACAAGAATATTTTTCAAGAATAATGGAAGCCTATATATAATATATGAATGTAAAAATATAAAAATACTACTATTAAAAACATTTAGAAGATTGAATTACACTATAGTGATTTTAATTCCAATACACGTTCACTGTAAACTCTTATGCACAAACTGAACAATCAAATACCAATACGGATCAAATATTCATTCTGACTTTTATCCATTTTACCTTGCTATTATAATTTCAAATTCTGGTCAACACCTACAAAAACTACACTATCATCGTGTTAGTAGATTCTGAGAACAGTGGCGCTTCTGGCTACAACAGCGCCCTCGTGTGGTTCAGCACTAGAATTCAACTCACTACTACTTCACCCATAATGCATTGCAGAAATACTGGTCAGTCCCATTCTTATATGGGTGTAGGGGAAAGACATTTAGGCAGTTATAATAAACTCCACATTAGCTGTATAACATTTCAGTGTATGATGTGACTATCTTTAAACCGTGCGCGTATTAGTTGTGGTAATTGTGTAAGGTTTTAAAAAAATGTAAGGTACGGTTTAAAGTAACAGCGAGGTTTTTTCGTGCTCGAAGATGGTCTCTCCGCTTTAATGGTAGCTTCCAGTCCGTCTCGCAAGCCTTCCTTTTCCTATTGAAGTAGCAGCCATGAGGTAGGATCACTGCTGATGGCACAATAAAAGTTGTCGTTTAACTATAAAAATGTAAAGCTGTTAAGCTCGCTTTACGTTTTTAAGACACCCGAGACCCGTCTTCATTGATATATTAAATGAATACGTCCTTTCAATCCCAATATCCAATATTTCTACGTGCCTCTGTGTGACACGATGTAGCCGACTGAGAGGCCATGTTGTCAAGCTGGATGAGCGCTAGCTAATAGTTAGCTGTGCTGCTAACAGCTTTTCGGCTAGCGATACTGTGTTGTAACACTTGAAGTCCACTTTTAGACGCGTTAGTTGTGTGACATGGGCCCTGACAGAGCTGTTCTATGTTAGAGGGTAGTATATTGGTGGTAACCATGCTATCCGTGTGTGCTGCAGCATGCTCAGGCTCCAGAAGAGGCTGGCCTCCAGCGTCCTGCGCTGCGGTAAGAAAAAGGTCTGGCTGGATCCAAATGAGACCAATGAGATCGCCAATGCCAACTCCCGTAAGTACAGCAGCACGCTGGGTTCCCATGGGGACAATTGGTGTCATCCTAACCATTTAAATGTGCATCACCCCCATGTCTTTCAAACTTTAGAAACATTTTTTTAACAGCAGCAAGACTCTTAGAACTTGAACGTTGAACTTTACTTATTCACACTTACCAAAGTTCTGTAAGACATTTTTCAGATTGAATAATGGTACTTGAGGCCATTTCACATTTTTAAATTAATGTATTCACTATCCAGGCCAGCAGATCCGTAAACTGGTGAAGGATGGTCTTATCATCCGCAAACCTGTTACGGTCCACTCCAGGGCCCGCTGCCGCAAGAATACACTTGCACGCCGCAAGGGAAGACACATGGGTGTTGGTAAGTTGGACGTTTTCACATTTTGTTTTAAGTATATTAGACTTGACACTCGACTTATTGTAATTAAAGCGCGGTAGTCATACAAATGACGAGAACAATTTCTGAACAATTTCACCAAATTTCTGAAGCCACTGTATTTAATGTGTAAAATGTATTTTATGTTTGTTAGTGAACAATAAAGTTCACACGCTTTCTTCTTTCATTTTCCAGGTAAGAGAAAGGGTACAGCCAATGCCCGTATGCCGGAGAAGTTGTCCTGGATGCGCCGCATGAGAATCCTGCGTCGTCTACTGCGCCGCTACAGGGAGGCCAAGAAGATTGACAGGCACATGTAGGTTCACGATTTAATTTTACTTTTATTGATAACATCACCTAGTGGTGTAACATTTCTTTTTAAGGCTTGTAAAATACTGTCTCAGTAGAGAAGGAGGAGGCTTTGTTTTTTTTTGTACATTTTGTTGTCTTACATGTATTAGTAAAACCATGAAATTTGTCAACAGCGCTGGTTCTGCAGCTCATGAAATAACCATTCTCTTTTGAATTTGTGTGTTTTGATAATTCCTTGTAACCAACCTTGTTTTTGTTCTCCACCAGGTACCACAGCCTCTACCTGAGGGCCAAGGGTAACGTGTTTAAAAACAAGCGCATTCTTATGGAGCATATTCACAAGCTGAAGGCAGACAAGGCCCGCAAGAAGCTCCTCGCGTAAGTCCACATCCAAACTTAATGTTTGGTCAGAACAAAGAGACATTAAAATGTTTTTATTCTTAGAAGTTGTTTACAGATCTCCATCTGGGGCATCAGTGACTTGTGTTTTTGCACATTAGTACTGCAGAATTTCTTGAGCTTTTGCTCTCCATAAAATACCTATTGCTAAGCTTCTCCACTCATGAGGACTGTTTACTTAAAGGAAGGCTTTATATTTAATATTTCCAGTGTTTCCTGCGAAAGGTAGTTGGGTTAGGATTCAAGTTCACATGCCTGGATTTAATATTGAGATTTTATTGTCTCATGTTTAGTTACGAATATTTAAAGCAGGCCGGCAGTGATTATTGTTGCAGTGAACACTTGTTTCTCTCTGTTGTGTAGTGATCAGGCTGAGGCTCGTCGCTCCAAGACGAAGGAGGCCCGCAAGCGTAGAGAGGAGCGTCTCCAGGCCAAGAAGGAGGAAATCATCAAGACTTTGTCCAAGGAGGAAGAGACCAAAAAGTAATTTGGCTCTTTACGTCCGGCCTGACTGCCACCTGTCAAGTGCTGACAATAAAAGTGTAAATAAAGACACGGATGGTCTCCTGTACTTTCTTTTTCTCGTAAAATTTTAGGGCTGTCAATTGATAAAAAAAATTAACAAATTAATCGCAAAGTTTTCTTAGAGTAGACTGTAAGTGGCATTTCCTTATGCAGCGCGAATGACTAATCTCAGTCTGTCATCTTCTACTATGCTAATTGGTCGGCAGTTTTTAGCTACACGAACAACGTAAACAGGTAACATTTCACTCACAGGTTTTGTTATTCGCCTGTGAACGTGGATTCAGCTGAGTGTTTTGTGATTATGCCAGAGTCGTATTGCTTCTGTAGTAACTGAAGCAAGCTGTCGGACAATTTAAAGTAAAACATTCCACCCAGAAGTCCGTCCTTGTCCATGCTTGCGTCTGTTAGCTGAAGCGGTATCGCTTCTTCTTCATCTAATCATTTCTGGCAGGCCAAACACCAGCATAACGCAATGCTGACACCCTTCAGAGCTGCTAACGAGTTTAAGGTCTTAGATCACAGGAAATCAAAAACTGCATTAACTACGTTATATTTTTAACGCATTAAACGATTCACAATAATTAAAAGTTAGCGCGGTAATTTTGACAGCACTAAAAAAATTGTTTAGAGCTAAAAAATAAATCACTTGGCAGTTCATAGCCAAATACAAATTTCACTTATGTCATTATGTAGTTGTATGTTGGGCCTCTAATGATTATAAGAAGAGCTTTTATTTAACAGATTGTTGAAGAAATGTAACTGAAGAAAACTATAAGAGAACATGTTTTCCATAGAGAATTAATATGTGCCTTAAAATGTGAGGAAGAGGGTCTTAAAGACACGCTGCTTCTCTGTGCTAACGATGGCTAAAATGGTGATACCAACAACTAAATCATAGGTGACTTTAGCTCTGATCTACGATCCTTTGAAAGTGAAGAGGACCTTGTTTGAATTATATAGCAGCACTTTTTTTTTTTTATAAAAAGGGCATTTGTTATAACATTTTGGTGCAAAGCTGACATGTTAAAATAACATACTGTCCAGAAGTGGATTAAACTAAACTTAACAGGACACTTTTTTTCTTTGAGAGAGCTCAGATGTAATTGATAAGGCAGGTGAAGTTCATTGTTTCATTTGCTCAACTCAATTTGCATAGCAAATACAGTTTGTCAATGTGCTGTCAGGTTTGTCAGTATGAGATTTGTTGCCATCTAGTGGTTATAGCCGTTTTAGAAAACTATTTGTATGAGTATATTAGTATCAGGTGCTACGTAACTAATCAAATTTATTTTAAATACTTTTCTTACTTTTAATGTACTTGTATTTGTGTAAAAAACTGGTACATTTGACCCTTATTTTTAATCTTATAATTTTCATCTTTAAAGGTTCATTGAACAGATCTGGATTAGATTTGCACAGTTTTTGTAGTGGAGCAGTTGTACTTTTGAGTTTGAGAGTGTGTACTTACTACTTCAACAAGAGTAAAATCTTTTAAATTCTACTTTTGCTGAAATACTTTTTTGGGGCGTCCTTGTACTTTTACTTGAGTATTGAGTTTCTGTACCTTTACTTTTGATTAGTTGTGTGTGTAAATAGATTTGATTTGGAAAAGCTCAGATGTTTAAGTGTGTCTGTCTGAGCCAGTGTTGAACTAAATCTCTTAAGTGATCAGTCTAAGAAGTCCCAGTTGTTAGTACAAGTTGTCCTGTTTTTAGGTCAGTGGTTTTTTGTTTCCGCAACCTGTCAAAAACTATACAAAAAAATAACCGTCTCTGTTCGTCTTGCTGCTAAGTCTGCGTGTAGCACAGCATAGTATCACTTTCAATCAAGGGTTCAGAGAAAAAATATCTCACACTGAGACATTCAGGAAATGACTTTTTGCTCTTTTTGTTCCTACAGAGCAGATACAATCATCTGCATGATACAACGATCATTCTTTTCTTTACATCACTCACAAGCACCTGTTATATGCTCCATTAAAGCTATTATAGACTATATACTAGAAGGATTTGTAATAGTTTGGGGGTGGTGGGCCTCTCGTGTCCATAACAGCCATGGCAGGAAGTGTAAATTATGCATGTGCCCCTCTGAGTGTTTGCGTGTGTGCCATCAACCCTCTGATCTGCTGGTTATTGTACAGGGTGTGTGTGTGTTTGTGTTTTTCATTTGTCTGTTTTGTGTATTGGTTGCATGAAGGCTAATGAAACTTGCAGGGTGGTAATAGTTGAAACAGAAATGCACCAGGGCAGAGCCTCACGCTAAGCAGCACTGGAATGCACTGGGATCAGCTGTTAACATATGACCCTATTACTGCCCCCAGCAGGCCCCCACGTCTCACCCCCCCCCACCCCCATGGAGCCGGTCACCAGCCAGAGGCGTCACAGGTGAAGTGGAAGTTATAATAATTTAAGGATCCACAGCTGGAGGAAGCCTGCAAAATGAGTTCTTCTGAGCAAATATCCCATATAATAGGTGAAAAAAAGCTTATGTTTCATCAGATCAAAAAATCAGCTCAATGTGTTTGAAAGATTTCTCGTAGACAAAAGAAAAAAGAAAAGAATAATTGGAGAAAAGTTTCAAACAGTAAAACACCTCCTTGTGACCAAATAGTCTTGATTCCTTTAATCTGCTGACACTTCCTCAGCTTTGTTGTGACCTCACATTCAGAGTTGCGGCTCCTGTGAAGCAGACATTGACGTCAGAGACTGACACGTGGGCTTTCACTGTGGGTATTCATGATATGGCACTTTGGAAACAGGCTGTATTGTTTCTTAATAGTGGAGTTTTCTGCAGTATATTTCCAGTTATTTTTACTGCTCAGCTCCTGAACTCACGCACATTTATACTACAGCAAATGTTTCCGAGACAAATTTGCTGTCCCTGCTGACTCATCATCAGACAGAAGATCTGCATCGCTTGAGTTCAGTGTTTGTGTCTGTAGTCACAACGTATTATCAAGTGTTACTTACAGATAAATTCCAGTCAGACTGTGTGGAGACAAATAATTGTTCTGCTCTGGGGCCTTTTATTTTGCCTGTTATTATTGCAGTATATCTCTTCTTTACTTTCCTGGTAGTAAAGAAAGTAGTAGCATGAAACCTGACAGGAAGTTCACCGTTTCTGTTCAACACACACTGTGAGTCCTGTATCCTCTTCATCTTTGACACTGGGTAAAGGGTTCACATGAACAAGGTGGGGGATGGCAGGATTTATGATGAGCTGTTTACGTAACAACGGGATCTTTGTTCTTCTATCTGACTTGTGATTACATGTCACATGAGTTTTTTAAAGGAAGTAGATTGCCCCCCCCCCCCTGCAGCTAGTCACCCTCTTCTTCTCCATTATTGCATGCCACGGTGAAGCATCCGTTTTTCACACTTCCTGTCAAGTGAAGCTGAACACATGCACACACACAGCTATGCAATGCATGAAAACATTGCTAAAGGGCACCCAGACCTCTGTCAATTCGCACACATGCAGAAATCTCCATTTCATTATTATGCCGAATTTGTCGACTTTGCAGTGAACACTCCTTCTGCTGAGTAACAAATGATTCAGAAAAAGTTAGCTTCTAATTACACATTCATCCATCACTGACATAATTATTCCAGCGTGATTCACCCATGATGAGTAGAAGAGACTGAGGGCTTCCTACAGGCATACATAAGCTTCACAACACGGAGAAATCTCCTGTGTTACAAGATTATGAATGTCATGATGAAAAATCACTTCTTTGGCTTAAACGTGGTTAAATAGCTTAAACAGTCTTTAGATGGAAATGGCACTGTCTCTAATAGGCTAATTAGTGACTGTGTGGGAGGCAGCAGGATAGGGGGTCTGGATATTTGATTTAAGAGGCTCTCAGAGAGCAAGGTGTTTGTTCCCATACTGATTCAGAGACACACTATGATGGCTCCCTTATTCTTGGCCAAAGCCTTGTTCTTATCAGTTTCCATGCTGAAGAAGACTGCCTTTCTCAAATTTCTTCTCTTCTTCACATACCTGCTAGTATGTTATAATGCACCGAAAGTCGCGTGTATTTTCTTGCTGAGGCCTAGCTGTGTGTTTGTGTGTGTGTGTGTGTGTGTGTGAAGAAGGGTAATTTATCTTCTCCTTTTGGAGAGATACTTTCAGGTATAATGAAGATACATGTGCAATCTGAGAGACTGAATCAAATCATCAAACATTTCAGTCTTGAGACTGGAAAATATGCAAAACCCAGATGGTGCAGTCATTCAGGACCTAACAGTCCCACCTCTCATTTCCTTTATGGGGTAACTGTTTCTACTGAAGTAAATCAAATCAAGGCTGCTTTTTTATTATCATTATTCAGTAGTTCTGACTGATTAAATAAAAATGCATTTGAGGTAAAACATAGCTTAGTTTCTACAATACTTAACAACCCTTTGTGTCTATTTGTGCCATTAGCCAGATTTTATTACAGCCGTCTTTATTGATCATTTCCTGTTTTCTGTCTAGTCTCAGCAAAGCAGTCTCAAACAACCGCAACAGGTTGGCTGCAAACACAGAACCAAAGGCTCCCTGTTGCTGTCTATGTTTTGGACTTTCAGCGTTTATGGTGGTTATGTTGCTGTGGCACAGCCCTGCTTACTCAGCATGCTGTCACTTGGCATTGTTGCCATATTACAAGAAGCTCAGCTTGGTGCTTTCCACTGAACGGTAAATCAGGAGAGAAGAATGCAAGGGAGAAGGGCGTGGCCATCTATTTATGGGTGTTTATTGTTCAAATGTATCCCGAACGCTTAACAACTTTCCCCTTTTTAACTTTACCTCCAAATTCTCTTTCTAATCCTACAAAACCGAAGGCTGACAGGAGCCAAACCACAGATGAGTTATGGCTCCTCTGCTCATCCACCTTCCATCTCTTCCTGCTTACTGTCTCACAGTCTGATTCCCTCAGACTTGCTGCCTTGCTCATTCTGCTTTAAGCTAGTTACCCTGCTAATTGAGCCAGCAGTGCTTCTGTGTTCTGTGTCCAACTACGAGGAGGCTTCACCTCCCCCAACCCCCATATGCCTTTTGGTGTGAGTGGATATGAGTCAAAGTTTGACTTTGCAATAAGTGGAGCTTGTTTGTGTGTAGGTACAGGTTTTTGGGGTATTAAGAGTCATTCTGATTGGACGAGAAGCCTCTGCCCCATGTCTGCTCTGCACATCATTAGTTTTCAGCGTGTTTCCTGAAACGCATGCACACAGATTCACTCACACACATTAGTCAAGAGGCAAACTGTGGGCTAATTCAGTACTGGCCACTCATGTTACTGCCTTCTTTTTGTGCATAGGGGAGAGGGGCTTAAGGGCTATGGGCGGAGGATGGCTGGGGGAAGGAGAGAAAGCAGAGAGGCAAGGCTGAGGCTCTCAGAGGGGGGCGGAGAACAGAAAGAGCTCTCTCTTTGGGGCTACAGTGGAAAGTAGAATCGTGAGTTTTTCTATGTGAGCGCTTAAGAAAAGAGGTAGAGACCGGACGAACACGATGGGTGACACAGAGAGACATGACAGAGACTAAAGTAGGATGTAAAGGAACAGAAGATCGGCTCTGCTGACCTGGACGCAAACAGGAAGAGAGGAAAGATAAAGTGGTGGTGCGGCAAAGACAGAAGACTTGCCTGGACTGGAAACAAAAAGATTCATATTGAGTAGGCGTGCTTTCACTACCCCAAGGAGGGAGAGAAAGTCTCAAATCAGGCAGACACACAGGGAAAGGTTGAGGAGGCAAGAAGGAGGGGTGATTGGGGTAAAAGGAAGTAGACAAGCATAGATTAACACTTAAAAGAGAGATAGAGAGTGAGTGTGTGTGTGTGTGTGTGTGGGAGGTGCAGCCGGGGAGATCGAGCTTAGCAGGGGAAAGAAAACATGAAAAGAGTGGGAGTTTAACAGAAAGCAGATAAAGAGTTAGTTAGTTAGTGTTGAGTAAGGTGAAGCAAGGCAGAGGGGGACAAACAGAGGGCGAGGGGGCGAGTGGGAGAAGATAGCAGGAGTGGGGAGGTATGAGGGGACAGCTCATGAGGTCGGTCTTCACTTTGAAGTTCACGTTCCTCTGCTTGGTGACTGTGCTGAGCACCTTCATCTGGTACATGCTGGACAAAAAGTAAGTGTGCAACTACTTTTCTCTACCGCTTACAGAACAAAAAATACACATGCATGCGTAGTCTCCTCAAACCAGCGAGGGAGGATTTTCATCATTTATGTAGTGGAAACAAGTTAGTGGGGCTAAAATGGGATTGGGTAAGTCAAGCTGGCAGAATAAGTATTGTATGTATTTAGAAGGTGATGATGTAGGAGAGAACTGAAGCATTTTGGAATAATTTCTCACTTTTTTTCTACACATTCATTTCTCACTTCTTCCACATCGTCTTTACAAAAAAGGATGATAGCTGTTGAAGATTTAATTAGTGTGAAATGACTGCTTCTTTGTCTTTTGTCTTTGGTCATGCCCAAATAGAATCTCATAAATGATTGTTAAACAACACCAAGAGTAAGAGTAAAATATTTGGAGAGAGATATGATGTCATCTCTGGCTAATTAGTTTTTTAAACCTTTTAAAACTGATGCTCATACATTGCCATTATTATCTTATATGCTGGGAATATTGTAAGTAGCACAGATGTATTGCAGGTACCCTCAAAGAATCAATGATAGTGAAATACGAGGGGCTGTTAAAGCTCAACAAGAGCAGCCACAGTAACACCTGAAATTACACAATACCGTAGTTATACTGTGACATTTAATCTGACACAGTGGGGTTTAGGCATGAAGCCGACAGGTACACACAATGGTGTGATTCACGGCTGCTTTGCACACTACAGTGAACGATGTCAACGATCTATCTAGGAAGAAAAGAACATACAAGTCACTTTCACAAACACACACCACAGACATTACAACACACAACAGGCCCCAAAAAGAAATCATCTGCTGAAATGTTGTCAAGTAGCAAAGGTCTCTGCTCGTGAGTTTGTGCCTGGTTGTTCATTTATAGTGTGTGAGGCTGACAGATGTGCTCCTGCTGTGCCCTCTGCCCAGTTTGTCATGATCTCTGTTTCTGCAAGTGACACTAAATAAAATGTGATTAAATGTTCCTACAGTTCCTAAAACTAGACAAAGGAAACATACAAGGAGACAAAAAATACAGAATCATTGATTTATTTATCATGGAAAATGCTACAAACTTGTGTGTGTGGCCAAATTATATGAACATATGTAGGAAATATAATTAACCTGAAGGAGAGCTGGAGTTAAGTGTTTGATTTTCACAGCAGGTTTGTAGAAATGTGTTATGGTTCCAAAGCTATTAGAGGAGTGGCTGATGCTCGTCATGCTAAAAAGCTTTGCAAAATGATTTGGGGAGAGTTTAGAGTTTCAAAGTTATCCTTCAGATTAGTTTCATCTCACTCTGGTGAAACAAAAGCAGGGGAGGGATAGATGTAACAGCCACACCCCTGGCAGCTCCTCCTGTCCTCAGTAAGTGAGTCGTTGTGCCAACCTGGTGGACGTGTGAATTGGGCCTGATTTTCCTGTGGATGGATGAAAGGGCAGCATGGTGGGTTGAAGTTAAGACCTCCACCTCTGTTGAGAGAGGGGCTGATTATTTTTACATGCAAAGCTTCCCTTGTTCCACTCTCAAACCTATTTTATTGTTTTGTCTATATAGATTTAGATTTTGACCCAAAGTGACTGTGTTTTATCCTTAAGTTGGAAAATTGCACCTAAATTTCGTTGTACATCTCATTGCTACGAAGACAGTAAATATTCTGATCTGTTCTAATTTTACTGCATCTTTGTCCACACCTCCACCAGCTTGACTACACAGGAAGAGCTGCCAGGTTTGTCTATATGTGGTGCAACCAGGCTGCTAACTGGGTAACAGAAAGTTCATGTAAACACACTGATTGCTGCCCAGTTTACTCAAGGCCAGATGCAGACCCAATGCTCAGTGTTCTGTAGGAATAAAACCAAAGTCGAATTTGTTGAGAATCAGAATCATTATGTTCAGAGAAAATCAAACAGAGTATCATTAACGACCAGTAAAACATGGTCGTGGCAGTAACATGATTTCTAACTGCTTTGCTTCCTCTGGACCAATATGACCTGCCATCATAAATATAGCTGTATAATTAATTCAAGCAGGAAATAAAAGTAGAAAGCACAAAGGAAATCCTGCTACTAGATAACCCTAAACACTGACATTTTCTACCAAAGAATGTTTAAGCCCGATTAAACAGACGAGTGTCTGCTCTGCACTTTCGCTATGGGTTGAATTTAAGGGATGTTTTAAGCTTCCTTAAGACGGAGAATAATGTAGACATGTTTGTGGTATAAACTAGGATCAGGACTAGAGTACTGGGCTGGTCATGGCATTCAACCAATGGGACGGGTCAAGGTTGGACAGCCTAAGCAGAAAAAACACAGACAGCCACAAAACCCCAACTCTTTACTTGTGTGAGAGAAGGATTTAAATATAATATACAGACATTTTTGTTAGTGAATAGTAAGTGTGTAGGATGACTCAGCAGACGGGAAATGAAGAAAATCTCATAACAATAGTCCTCACCCAACTAATTTTACTCTGTGTATTGAGGATTGTTTATGTGACAAATCCTACATAAAACAATAGATGACGATTTCCTCTTCCTAAGATACAAACACTTAAAGAATTTGTTTATATCCTTCTGTATTTTATGAATCACTCATCTTTATCTTTTTTTACTTCATAGTAATGTGGAACCTCAGAGACTACTTCCTAAAAAGAAAATTGTCCCACAGCCCTCTGACACTTGTAAAGGCTGCAGGTAACAGACAACATAGTCACGGGTTATTTAAGATGCATTGTTTATGCTTATCTAATATCTAAATGTCTTTTTTGATGTTTGTCACAGGGAGGTCATCAACAAAGTAATAGAGCAATACTCTCAAACCTGGAAGAGGCAGGAGGACAGTTATCAGAAATTCAGGTAAAAAAAAAGGACAGCATCCTCTCATGTCCTTCTGTACTGACACGAGAAAAAATTCCAATGAGTATGAGAGAGTTCAACACTAGGCAAGGCAGCTTTATTTGTATAGCACAGTTCATACAAAGAGGCGATCCAGTGCTGTCCAATAAAAAACAGTGAAAACATACAGAAGAAGAAAACAGAAGAATCAAATTGAAAAAACACAAATAAATTAGTTTAAAAAAGAAAAGACAAAGTTAAAAGACAGAGCAGTTACAGTGCAAAAGGTGCAGCATGAGAATCACTCAAAGGCAGATAAATACATCAAAGCTATCAATTTTGATTTGAAAGTTGCTAGAGTTGGGGCAGATTTGAGATCAGAAGGAAGCTGATTCCATCTGTGTCCAGCATAGTAGCTAAAAGCAGCTTCACCATGTTTTGTTGTACCAGCTGACTGCTTCCCGAGGATCTCAGAACTCTATCCGGTGTATATAATGCAGGAAGATCCGACAGGTATTTTGGCCCCATGCCAGTGATTGATTTATAAACTACCAGCAGTATTTTGAAATTGATTCTGTGGTTTACTGGTAGCCAGTGTAGAGATTTGAGAACAGGGGTGAGGTGCTCGGTTCTCCTGGTTCTTGTTAAGACTCCAGCAGCATTTTGAATATGCTTGAAGGCATGAATGAGTATCTCTAAATCTTGCCAAGACATGAGACCTCTGAGTCTTGCTATTTGATAAAGATAATGATAAGACGCTGATCTGATTTTAGCCTTAATACGAAGTAATCAATTATGACACCAAGATTTTTAACCTGAGTTTTTGTTTCTTTAACTCTGGAGCCATTTTGAGCAAAAACTTCCAAACATTTCAATAACTTCATTCTTGTCTTTGTTTAACTGATGAATGTTTGACTGCATCCAGTTATTAACTTGCTCTAAACACTGAAAGAGTGAGACTAGGGAACCATAGTCACAAGGTGATAGAGCAGGGTAGATCTAGAGTCTAGAGTGTCCTCTGTGTAACTATAATGAGCAATGTTGTTTTTGTGTATGATCTGACCCAGAGGGAGCATGCCTTCAAGATATAATCTGAACCAACTGTTGACTGTAATAATAATATTAATAATCCCACCAATATTATGAGCCTGTCAAGATGAATATTGTGGTCTACTGTATCAAAAGCTGCACTGAGAACCAATGTTTATTGGAAACTGTATTGACGCAAATATAATTTAATAAGTTAATTAGTGCAGTTTCAGTGCTGTGGTGTTGTCTAAAGCCTGACTGAAAACCATCCAGAAGGTTGTTTGTATCCAAAAAGTTAGTCAGCTGAATCATTATTCAGCCTTGAGCAAGTTAATAACTGGATGCAGTCAAATCATTGAATCATTATTCAGCTGACTAAGCTGAAGTAAAGGATTCAGTTAAAACAACAGTTTTCAATGATTTGAGCAGTCAATAATTTTCAGTACATCAGCTTGCAAGCAACTAAAAACAATTTTTAAAAAGTTGGATGTTTGGGTGTCCAGACACCAAGTAGATGAGTTTAAGGTCTTAATTATGTCTAAGCTATGGTATCAATGACTTCAAGAGTTCTACAGCTGAAATTATTTAAAAGTGAATCAACACAGTGAGTTGTTGCAGTCGATATTTACGCATAATTTATTTGGTATTTGTTCTTCCTCAGATCTCAGCTGAATAGCAATTGCCATGGTTTTGAGAAGGCCATCATTACCCAGGCCAACACTCCACTGGGGTCAAAGCTTGTATACGACGGGGACAAAAGGAAACGCCTCAGAGTGACCCCGGAGATTTTTAGCACCTTTGCCAAGGTATGTTGGTCTTATTTCATCATCATTTTATATTCGCTCTTACATTTTCCCTTTGCTGTTACAACTATAAAACGTGGTACTGTATATGTTTAGACTTTATCAGTTAACTGTACATAATACAAAATAAAATGCAGTATGTAAAAGTACACAGAGCAAACATTTGCTTTCTAGATTTGCAGGAAAGAAATATCCCTCTTAACATTTCCATACACAATAATAAAAACACTTATGCACAAAATATTTTCCAATATAAACCAAAACCGATAAAAAATGTAATTAAATATATATCATACAGGAGACACACACAGTGATATTTGAGAAGTGAAACTAAGTTTATAGGATTAACAGAAAATGTGTGTGGTAGAAATATTTGGAGACTCTGTATCAGATTAGATTAGACTCAACTTTATTGTAATCACACATGTACGGGGCAACAAAATGCAGTTTAGGTCTAACCAGAAGTGCAATAAGCAGCAAGTGCAGGATAAAGGTCAAAGTTATGATTTATAAGTTATGAGTATCAATGGGTGATATGTACAAGAAGAAACATTTACAGATGGATGTACAGTAATATGAAAATAATATACAGTTTGTATTACCTATAATCAGGAATTATAGGGAGTGAACATTTTTACAGATTGCTACAGTGATCATAAATATGCAATAGTAATACGCTGAACAAAAATATAAACGCAACACTTTTGTTATTGCTTCATTTTTCATTAGCTGAACTCAAACATCTAAAATGTTACTACATACACAAAAGACCCATGACTCTCAAATGTTGTTCTCAAATCCGTCTACATGTGTGTTAGTGAGCACTTCTCCCACCTCACGGGTGCGGCTTGTCGAGGTGCTGATTAGACAGCAGGAATATTGCACGGGTCTTGGTCCTGCTGTCTAATCAGTACCTCGACATGCCACACCCGTGAGGTGGGATGGATTATCTAGACAAATTTGAGAGCAATATGTGAGAGTCGTGGGCCTTTTGTGTATGTAGTAAAATGAGTTCAGCTCATGGAGCAGATTGTTGACTATTGTCTGTGCACCAAGTGGCCAGATGCTGGACGCCCTCCCTGTAGGCAGTCACAGCATGTGATCTGTCAACTACAAATGTGTGACATACTGCAGGTCACCATGTTTTGGAGGTCTGCAGTCCTGCTAGCCTTTTTTTTTTGTTGTGGCTCAACGCCCGTGTCAGTGTGCTGCACAAGAATCTGTTAATTCTCATTTCTCCACAGTGATTTCTTTTTTGTTATACAGTTTCAGGAAGTGATTCTTACAAGCTCAGAGTTCACAGATAGACAGTATATGATGATTCTTTTGGTTCTGCATTGTTGTAGTGCAGCTCAACCAGCGAATTTGCAGTTGACATACATGTGTGTCTAAATGCCTAATAGTATGAGGCTCCAAGTGGATGATTTTGCAGGATGTAATAAAGTTAGAGAATTTATACTTAAGGTCACAGAGATTGACCTTTGACTTTTAAGCACCAGAATCTAATCAGATCTGACCACAGACGCAGACCCCATCTGAACTTTGTTACACACAGTATGTTTTAACATGGACTGATGTTTTTGTTATCTAATGTATTTCGCCTGCCGCTGATTTCAGGCACACCCTTTCTCCAATAAAACACTGGACACATGTGCTGTCGTTGGGAATGGAGGGATACTGACCAACAGCAGCTGTGGAAGCATAATTGATTCAGCTCAGTTTGTTATCAGGTACGAAAGGTGTACAGTATTAACCGATAGAATGAAAAGCATCTCTTGATATTCCATTAAACATCTGTATCGTCTTTGTTGTTTGTTCAGGTGCAACCTACCTCCTTTGGAGAATGGGTATGAGGAACACGTGGGCATCAAGACCGACCTTGTGACAGCAAACCCAAGCATCCTCATAGAGAAGTGAGAGCAGAGAGAAGATGAATACCATTGTCACATCAACATGTCCTTGTCTTTTTGTTTTACATCTGTTGTTTGTTCTTAGGTATGGGGGTCTAATGGGGCGTCGACGTCCATTTGTGGAAAGTCTGCACAGATACAGCAACTCCCTGCTGCTCCTTCCTGCCTTTTCCTATGGCCATAATACTCCTGTATCTATGCGGGCTTTCTACACCATTGAGGACTTTAAAAGCCCAACCCGGCCTGTGTTCTTCAACCCTGAGTACCTCCAGAACCTGGCCTTCTTCTGGCGCTCCAGAGGCCTTAGAGCAGTGCGACTCAGCACCGGCATAATCATGGCTAGCTTAGCACTAGAACTCTGTAATAATGTGCACCTATATGGATTCTGGCCATTCAGTAATCACCCCCATGACCTCCATGTCCTCACCAACCACTATTACGATGACAGAAAAACTAAAACAAAATTCCACGCCATGCCTGCTGAGTTTGAGCTCTTGTTAAAGCTGCACAGTCAGGGGGTGCTCAAGCTTCACCTTGGAGAGTGTCAGCCAGGTGAAAAGTAACCCTCAGACCGCTGGAAATATGGGAGCAAAGTGCCTTACCTGTAGCCTCAGGATGAAGAGAGACACCGGTGGAGCATTTCACTTGTTTTAAAATGACCGAACAGTCATATTTTGCCTGATGACTCACACATAGTGTGTCTAGGTGGAGCTGGATGCTTGGACTATAAGCAGCCAAGACATTTGCACTAAAATCAAATTGGATCAATCACAAACATTCTCTAAAACATTATTATAGTGTGTGTACAACTACTACTATTTATTACCAAAAATGGTCTAGCAATAGTCTGGAGGTCATTATTTTGATGTAAATGGGAAGCCGTTGTGAGGCATTAGAAACGGTCTACTTTGTGGCGCCTTATGATAATCAGTTACTAATAACTATCTATCATGGCAACTTTTAAATCAAAATCTGAATGTATTTTTAAGAAAATCAAATACCTCCTTTACATTAAGATTGTGTAAAAAAGACACCAGCGCACTGAATGTAGACTTTTGACACTGTCAAATATGATACAGAGAGGCTTTGACCAGACAGGTAAAAGCTTGGTGTTGGTTCACTGTGATGATTTCTGTATTTACACCCTACAACTGACACTGTTTTATGTATAACCTATAACTTCTGTGGGCCGCACTTTTCAGAGTAGCTCTAAATATAGAGATCTAGATTCAAAAAGAGGCGATGTGGAAAGAATTACTAGACAACTAGTATTCATTTTGTGCATGTTCAGAAATGTTTCTATAGCGTGCATATACTAGTACTGTCACAGGCTGAAAATCTTGAAAACAAGTCATTTTTTAACTTGATGGAAAGGCAAAGGTTACACAGTTTATGTTAACTTTGCTAATTTTATGACTCCAAAACAACATAAGAAAGATGAAGATGAAAGATTGTGAATTATGCACCTCTGGGTGAAAAACTTCAGTGACAGAGTTTTGCCACGCTGTCTTTAAAAACTTGATTTTGATGGGTCTTAGGCAACTAGAAATCTCTTAAAGTCTTATCAGTGTTTTTGTAATGTAGAAAAATAATGCACAGGCTAGAATTGACCAAACCTGACTGATTATGAATCACATAAATTTGTGTGATGTTTTTTGAGATGATGAGGAAAATAAAAAGTAAAGTAAAATTAAAAAGTCCATATTTTTCCACAGCGAATACATCTCTGATATCAGTAACTAACTGCAACTTTAATTTTATTTTTCCTACATGCCCAGTTGAATCCCATAGTTCCCATGTGGACCAGGCATGCAAACATTTAGAAACCTTTCACAGGCTTGGAGAGTAAACTGACCAAGAAAGCCTCGGCAAACAGTGGGCCATTTTGGTTCTATTCCTGTTCCCAAGTTCACATCAAGCACTTGTGTTCAGCATCTCTAAAATGACATCCACACAGGGTTGGGGCACCTGGCCAGTTAGACCAGTAATGGACTAAAATGGTTGGTTCTTTTCAGAGAAAATTGCCAGCTGCCACACTTCAGTGACCTCGTTCATCTGGCTGCAGCAGTGTGCTTGTTCCCAACAGCCAGTCTCTCCAGGGAGTTTTCTTTTTTCACAGAAACATTCTTTCTTTGCTTAACTTTATTTTTGTTGTCTATTCTCCAGGCAGATGAGAAAGTGGAAAACTGAGTGAAAAAGGTTACTGGCATGCATGGCAAGGCCAATCAATTATTTTTTACTGTGAGCCAAAAGTTGTGAAATTCATTGTTTAAGTCCTGGTATTTCCATCCAAGCATTCAAGAGTCCATATTATGCAGATGTTGGTCATTTTTGTGTACATATATAAATATTCACATACAGTATATGGCACATGGAAGACACATGCTTGTAATAATTTCCGGCACAAACAGTCCACCATCCTCTTTCCATGCTGCAGCAGACTTATTCTGCAAACAGCGTAATGGTATCCGCAGAGTGCAACTCACAGACCGTGCTCACCTATTCATTCTTATGTTGATCCCCATTCTCTCGGGATTTGAAGAAATGATGAGAATTTCTAACCTGTTGCTGGTGCCAATAATATCTGCAAAACCCAGGAAGGTTATCTTTGACCAACTAGGCTATGATGAGTGACACCAGGAACCCATGGCACAGCTTGATCAATGTCGGCAGAAGTAAGTGGCGTTCAGGCAACGCTGAGTCCAACTGCCACTGAACAGCATGCATTGGGAATAATAATGACCTGGATGGCTTAAAACCTTCCCAGACACTTTTTAAGTCTACTTTGTAAAAGTGTTTTTTTCATTAGGTGTTCTTCAGTAACGTAAAGCTTCAAAGACTCAGATCTTCTCTCATCACAAGCGGAAGTTTAACTGTCACAAAATGAACTGCCAAAATGACATGAGCAGAAGTGACTTCTCACTGGTCCTCTCTCTTGTTCCTGCCAGTGACACTGCATCAGCTTGTGCGACTGTAATTTTCCTGTCAGGACTACAGCTGCCCCCCGTTCTCCATCAATCAAAAATCTAAGCCCCATCTCATACTGACATTAAGAACAGGACAATACTCACTGTTTCAGGAGTGGGAAGCCTTTCATTTCCTGGTTTGTATTTGTTCTGCTGTCAAGTCAAAACAAAAGATGCAGAGACTTAATTCAATATGCATTAATGTTTTATTTTTTGTAGGAAAATAGGCCTTTTCACATGCAAATCAAATGTATTCATCAAGAATATGAAAAAAAATCTTGGCAAGGGGATACCAGAATGGCACTCAAAGAGATGTACATTTTACAAAAGGCATATAAAAACACACAAATGCATGTATGAATCAGAATTTGTACTGATAATAGTTTTATTGTCACATCCCACACGGTTGACTATAAGAAACATGTAAGGAAACAACACAGGCTGTCTACAGTCTTTCCTCTGAAAACAGACATTGTTTTACACAGACAGGCAGATGCTGACCCACAAAAAAATAGACCCACAAAAGAGGCTTAATTCTCTGACTGCGTTAATATACAGCGCAGAGAATAATCACAAATGTTGCTTCCACTATTTCTGTTGTACCTGTAAACAGTGTCACACCTGCAGAATAGATTTCTCTTTCACATTTTTCGTATAGCTGCCAGGAAATAGAATAATTTTCAGTTCCAAAGTATCTCTCTACCATTAACTTTTAGAGTCCTTTTAGAATGCATATTGTTGCTGATGTCAAGTGTTTATTAGATATTATTTATTTTATTATTTTACTCAGTCATGCATTGTTTCCTGAAAACATTTTCATGTTTTTTTAAGACCGCAAAATGCAGAAGACAACAGGCTCCAAACATTAAATGTGTTTATAAAAAAAAGTCATTTCTGCCCAGTGAGCACATGAAACTAATGCACAGTATCACTGGGTCATTTTTTTATCTGGATAGCTGCATACATTTCTTCCTATTCTTCCAAATTCCCCCATTAAAAGAGTCTAAGCCACCAAAACTAGAATATATTTCAAGATGTTAGGCAAACGTAAAACACCCCTTGCTCATACTCTAGTACTAACTCCTTTGTCCCACTCTAATGGCTCCATCAGGTTGTGAAAAACCTCATTCATACAGCAGTCTGTTTTCCTTCAAAGAGCAGTGAATACTGTAGCTGTGAAACTTTACTTGCTAGGTAGAATTTAATAAGAGCTGATTTGCCTCCAGGGGAGACACACTGGCTCTGACTGAACAAAATTCACTAAAACACCTGTGGCTTGTTTAAATCAGCAGCATCAGTGGAGCCAGTGTCAATCAATGCTCTGGGCAGCGGATGATAATTTATGTTTGCCACTAGGCTTGCTGAAAGTCAGAAGCCATATCATAATACATATCCTCAGAACATCACATAGGTGACACTTTGTCCTTTTTCAAACTGATTCCATCAGCCAGATGTCTCCACACACAACTGATCGACCACAACTGTTGTGGTAGATCACAGACCAATGTTTAAAAAGGAGTAACTGTTTATTAAAGTACAGCCCAGAGGGTCCCACAGACTTTAAATACTGACACTGTAACATACAAGGAAAAGTCTGGCTTTTTTATACACATAATTAAGCCACTGCTGCTGGCATTTTATAAAAATATATTGTATCATATTTAATATTTTTTACAATTGGAAGGCAATTTGAAACACAACAACCATAAATATGCATACAACTAGTTATTTTTAAAAGAGTGTGTTTTCTCTTTCTTTGTTCTACAAAAATGTTTTCAATGTTTTCATACAAAACACTGGCTTGAAATAAAAAAATGACTCCATTTTGGAGTTTTGTTTTAAATCCCATTCCAAAAAGCAATACACGTACAGTATACAAAAAGCAAGTGGCTTTTATAAAAGAGTTGGTCTCATGTAGGCATATTTCCATAATTGGAGTAGCATGGCCAAAGTATTCCAAAGCTACAACCAACTAGGCTCTGCAGCAGCCCAGCATTAAAATCTTGGCACAGACACTTGCATCACACAAACAGTGTTTGGTCTCACTGTATTATCGTAATGGCTTTGAACCTTTCCCATTAAAAGATGGTGGTGTTGCAGCATTGTGCATCTAACACCAAACTTGTAGTGCTGTCAAGACCTGCAACTAACACAGGGCTGGTCAAAGGAAAGGGACACTACAGCTGGATGCAGTTGGCACTGGCAACTAGTTTCTACTCTAGAATCAAGGATGCCGCCTTACAAGAAACCACCAGGGGGCAGTCAACCACAAGGCAGATGAATCAAGTGCTGAGCAGCCTTATTGTAGCTGTGAAAAGTCAGAAAGAAACGGAGAAGTTGAACAGTAAGGTATAAAAACTGGATTCCCAATGCACCTTGTTGAAAAGAACCTTTCTCTTAGGATATCTGTGACGTAGACCAGATAAAAAGCTATCTGCTGTACTCACTTGTTTCTGAGTAGCAGCTGGTTCAGCACTGTTTTTCAAAACACACACAAACATGTGGTTGAATGCAAAGTCACAGCGACATAAGTATGTGATCGAGGCTGGAGAGAAATAGAAATCCGACAGAGTGTGACTGACAGGACACAGCCTTCAGGAAGGTTATGCTCTCACTGCATTATGGAGTCACTACTATGGGCAGTGCCACTGTCTCAGTTTATCACATTTACATTGTAATGGTCTCCCTTACATCATAGGAGTAACATTAGTAAGTCATTTCTTTTGCTTGCCAGGGCATAGTGATAACACAGCATCCCTCTGCTTTTGTATTGTGATGATGCTTCATTTTGATGTCTTTGTATTTGAATGTCCAAACAATTAGGATGGTGATGTATTAATGGAGCCAGTCTTAGCAGAGGAGCGGACAGAAAATAAGCTAAGCCAAATCTGGGATCAATCTAATTTGCAACAGAACTCATTATCATTCAGTAATTTTCCAAAGCTGAAATCCCTAGGAAAGGATGAATGGGAAGAAAATAGAGGTCAAAAATCTGCTCTAGGAGGAGAAAGAGACATGTAAACAACTGTATCCTACTACAGTTTGTGTTGGTGTGACATTTCAAGTTAGACAGTGATAGCCCAGACAAAACAAATTGTCAGCTGCAACATCACGTTTTGTTTTTTTAAAAAAACCTTGTTACAGAAACACATCTTTATCTCCAGCTTGCAGGATTCTTTAAGGCACAATAGCGTAGAAATATCCAATAGAATTAACAACTTGTCATCCTTGGTCTAGTATAGACATGGTTTCAAAACGTGTCACTGATTTTGGACTTAAATCCATACAGATGGCTTTCCTTCTCCTGATTTGCTGCTGCTGCTGTTGCTGCTGCTGCCTCCGCCACTGCTGCCTGTTTTCCCATGCTTGAATCTATGCTTGCGCTCTTTCTGAGGCTGGGGTTGTGGTTGAGGTTGCGGTTGCGCTTGGATGATGTTACTTTGTGGCTTATCGTCCTGGTTGTCCCCGAGCTGCTCCTCTGCCCGGTGCTGTTGACTGTAGGCCTGGATGGCTGCCTCCAATTGCTCGTGAGCTTGCTGGATCATGTCTTTGTTCAGACCAACGCGGGCCTCTCCTCCAGTGGGAAAGTTATCCTCATTGCTACCAAATTGCTGCTGCTCCTCTTGGGCAATGTTCGCCCGGTTCTGCTTGCATGCCATTTTAGCATTGCTAAGGTCTGTGTAGGGCATCTGCTCAGGTTTTACTACTATATTGTAGCCAGGTGGAGCTGATGGGGTGTTCCATGAGAAAGGGTAACCCACATAATCAGCAGCCCCATCGCCACCCGCTCCTCCTTCAGACCCTGCCTCGGGCCCCGCCCCACCCACTGAGCCCTCCACTCCCCCATTGGTGCCCAGCAAGCCCAATTGGTACTCGTCCTCCTGCGGTGGGCAGCGGCGCCGGCGAAGAATGTCACAGATGGAACCAATCCCCAAATGGAGCATTTCCCAAACATTGAGCGTGAGGCAGAGGACAGTGACACCATACATGATGCGCAGGAAGATAGTCTTTTCAGTGGGGCGTGACACAAAACAGTCAACACTGTGAGGACAGGGTTTCCCCGAGCATACAAACACTGGAGTGACACGGAACCCATACAGCAGGTACTGGCCTGCAAGGAATCCTGCTTCTAGCACCGTACGAGTCAGCAGCTGCAGAACGTAGACCCGCATCAGCCCTTCATCACGTATGCGCGTGCGCCCATCATGCCGAACTTTGGGTCTGGGTGTCGGTTGCAGGGGATCTCTGGGCCTTTTCGGGGGCTCGATCTCTGGCACCTCGTAGATCATGGGATCATCCTCCTGGTCCTCTTCGGTCTCTTCAATGCCCCGGTGCTGTCGCGCTCCAAAGCAGATTTTCCTAGGCTTCCTGTGTGTGTAACCCACTCCTCCTGTTCTGACAGCAGCAGATCCAGCTCCTCCTTTGGCTTCATCTAACCGCGCAATCTTGTTCACAGCATAGCCCATGTACATTAGAGAAGGCATTGCTACCAAGATGATCTGGAAGACCCAGAAGCGTACGTGAGATAGAGGGGCGAAAGCGTCATAGCAGACATTCTCACACCCCGGCTGACCCGAGTTGCAGACAAACTTGCTCTGTTCGTCATAGTAGATGGACTCTCCCCCAACAGCAGTGAGAACAATGCGGAAGACGATGAGCACGGTGAGCCACAGCTTCCCCACGAAGGTGGAGTGGTTGTGGATCTCCTCCAGCAGCCGCGTGAGGAAGCTCCAGCTCATTGTGTCGCTGGACAGTGGGGCAGACAGTGTCCCTCTCTCACCTGTTCACAGACTCTGGAGAAAGTAGAAAGAGAGAAAAGGGGAAGAAATAAACAAAAACAGCACAAGTTCACGACAGATCCTTGTAGAAATGTGATTAAAACTCACACAAGATTTGTGTGAGTTTTTCTAGTAAGACTTAGCAGTGAAAGTTACTGTGATATTTGAAATGGGGTGATAAAATTACTGCCTTAATTATAAAGAGTGTTCCCCTCTGAGCTCAGGCTATCAATAAATACTTAATTTGATCTGTTGCTTCCTGTAGCTTTTATACATACACGCTGAATTCTGAGGCTCAGAGCTCAGTGAGGTTGCTGTCAAGTTTGGGCTTTTTAGCGAATTAGAGGACCAAACATGGGTGGAAAGAGGATCTTGGTATTAAAAAATACCATCAAGCAGCACTGAGAAGGAGACGAAATAATCCAAATAGGGAATTTGCTATCATCAAATACACACACTTTATTTAACAGCCTATCTCTTTTTGAAGAAATAAATCCTCTTAGTGACTCTTCTGTGTGAGGTGCAGTTTTCGGGATTGTATTAACTCGACTGGTTGGTGCTGGTTGGAAGGTAAGCGACACTGTGCAGCACTACACTCCTGAATGTGTGTGCGAGTGCATTAGAGCACAGTTTAGGAAGAGGGGCATGTTGCCTTTGTAGGTTAGGTCTGGGCTCCAGGCAGTCCATCCAAACCAGCAGAATCAGCAGGTGGCCGGGCACAAACCATTGGAGCGGGAAGTCAGACAGCAGACCCACATTAGCTCAAGCAGTGGAGCTGAACCCAAACACTGCTGTCCCTCAGGGTGGCTTTGGGGGATGAGTGTGACACCTCCACAGAACTTTCCCCCTCATGAAGCCGCAGCAGCGCATGGCTTATTGTCAGCTAGACTCAGAGGAAAATCCAACCATGAATGCTAGCTTAGGTTTGGATGTAAAGGGCTTCCAGGGAAAATATCTTTACCAAGCAGGGTGAAAGCTGGGGCTGTAGTGAGAGGGAACATTTAGCTCGGAGAGATGAGAGGGAGCTCCCAGGTCTCTGCTTTTTGTCTCCAGTAAGGACAGAGAGGGTGGGAATGTTTGGAAGAAAGCCTGCAATGAAATGTGTCGAGTATTGATCACTTTGACCATATAAGGTCATGCATGGGATTCAGGATGTAGATGTCAGGAATGCTCAGTTTGTACACATAGGCCTGCTGTGTGTGTGTACAATGGTCCAAACTGTGTGCGATCCTGCGGTGAGACAAATAAGTTAAATCCTCGTGAGAGTTATAACGCATCTATGAACGACATCTATGAGTAAGCAGCACATGGCCAGAGCAGAGACTGCCACAAGCGCACACAGTCATAGCAGTGTCCTTCCATGGTCGGGCTCTGTCAGACTTTTCCTGCATTACGTCATTTCATTTTTTTTACATAACTCTTACTGTGCTGCAGAGTTGTCCTTTAGCTAATAATATCCAGATTCACTCGCTTGCAAAAATTAAACAGCTTGATGTAATATAATGAAGAGGCTACTCTGCTGTTTAATGGTTTCGGGCAACAAATAAACTAGTTTTACATCATCTCACATCAAGCTGCTTCTCCTGTCTAATGTATTTGCCTTTTAACGCTATAATTGCAATCTTTTTGGTTATTTATGGGACCTATTAAATATTTTAATAAATGCTTTTTATGTAGCATGATACACACGTGTTTACCTGCTCTTTAACAACCTATCATGTAAAAGATCTTACTAATGAACTACTAATTGCATTTTGTCTGCTATCTGATTTTGGTCATCCTGCACCTGTACATAGTTATAGTATTTTTAAAATGCTTTTTGTGTCTTAATGGCTGCACTTGCAAAACTATTCTCGATGTCTTGTGTTTAAATCAGTCCACTCTGTGCTGCCCACCTCTCCCTCGCACTCTACACTGCAGTTCAGGTAGTAGTTGTTGTTGTTGAAATTGCAACACTGATTCAAAAACAAAAAAAATAATCAAGCAGGAAAAATAAGTCTGGGTCAGTTAATGCAATTGTTTAGCTTGAGACTCCAAAACATTCCTTGCTCACTCAGAGTAGTGAAATTTCAAAGCATCTTTCAGTTACTGGGCATTTTGTGCACCAGGAAGTGTCACAGTCCCTCCTGACCGGGAGAGACGCTCCAGCCCAGGCACAGAGTTTAATACGCCTGCTACCACAGCAACATATAACCTGGCATTTTGCTTTCTCATCCAATTTATGTCTTCGGGAGCTAGTGGGGGAAGTTAGGGGTAAGAAGCTGACTCTGTGCATTAAGTTACTGGGGTGAGTCAGCCTCCCAAACAGCACCACACAGACACGGTCGGCAACCTTACTGTCGCATACGCAACTGTGTGAATAACATCTACTAATGAGCTTTAAATGGAAAACACACTAAAGCTAAAACATTAGAGGTTATCACACTATGAATCTCCCTGATATATGCGAGTTTGTGACAAAGCACTACGAAAACAGTACAAAGTCAAAGGTTAACAAAGTCACTTCCTAACAGGTAAAAAATCATAATCTCACACCGACTCAAACACTCAGACACTTTTATAGTTGGCATCGCTGGAAGTATTTCGTCATCCTTTCCCCGCTTTTATCCCTTGTGATCCAGAGATTCACTTCCAGATATAGTACACAGACAGACTCACATGCAACATGCAACAGTCTTTGAAAACAGGCAGTGCAGAGAGACAATGTCTCTGGATGCAAGAGCGTGACAATGATGAACTAGGGTTACATGAGCTGCTCCTTATTCACCACACTGACTTATCATGTAGACCCAGTACTCCAGCTGGAGGGGCCAGGTCTTGAGGGGATGCCAGGGGGAATCAGACCACCACAGAAAAAACTACAACATGTGCACGGGAGGACTGCAGGTGGATGGAGTACTTGGGTAACAGAGAGCATCACCAGGGGTATCTATCACTGCAACAGGTCAGAGGTTTCAGTGTTTTACAGTCCACAACAGTTTTGGAATTAAGATCTACATATAAGGTTTCAAGAATGCTTTTCTTTTAGTTTTGTACAACCAGAAAGTTAATTAATTATGTCACATACATTACTGTGTTACATCATTGACATTTTTGATTAGAAATAAGAAATTAATTTGTACCACAACTATGTTTGTAGCAATTTTTAATGATCTTGTTTTTGGATTGAATAAAGGATGAAATATTTTTTATTGTTATTCAAAATAGTATTTTTACTAGTGCTGGGAAGCGATTAAAAAATAATTTTGCAATTATTCGGACTGCTAAAGGCGCAAGTCGCAAAATCTGTCTAAGGCATTTTCTAAACACATTTATTAATTAAAAGAAAAACATGAACATCATGACTCCTTTAAAAGTTTGTCTGAATTGATTTTGCTCTCATTGGATGACACGCTTCTTGATGCCAATCTCATCAATGTCCTGCCCTTCCTGTTACTGTGCCCAGCTCTAATTTGTACAGTAGAAAATTTGTAGAAAAGCTGTGCAATATTTTACTTTATAAAAATGTCAAATGTACAGGGGTCAACAAATGGTTAAATAAAGTTTCATTCAAATGTGCAAAGTAACTAAAAGGAATCACAGAGAACAGGTCTAGTTACTGTATGCTGTATAGAGCCAAATTAAATGTAAGAATCTGTATCAGTTGCCTACATGACAACACAAACTACACTGCACAGCGATAGTATTAAGTTACTTGCTTTTTTAAGTTAATTTTTCCCTTTTCTCTGCTTCTCTGTTAATCTCGTGCAGACAAACAGCAGTACAGGTGCAGTAGCCTCAATCCATCACTCAACTCAGAGATTTTTCCCCTTCTGTATGACTGTTAGTACCGGCTTTATGGGTACAGTCTGCTTCATCATCATAGTAATTATCAGTGAGATCTTTCTTAGACTTTGTAAATGGATTGTAAAAGATCTTAGGGAACAGCCAAGAAGCCGTCAGCGTTTTCCTCAGCCAAAATTGATTCAGCTCTTGATCCTGCTGTTTTGCAGTTGGACTGCTGCCTTTAAGACACTCCTCATTTTGACTTTAAGCTTTTATGTGGTTACAATTAAATCCTATAGTATGCAACTTTTAATAGCTGGTAGTAGTCCTGCTTTCCCCACTGTATCTCATTGAAATATAGTTATTATTGCCGTTAAATATCTTCGTAATAGGACAAAGCATCCACTCACATGAAAACTGGTATATTAAGCCCTTAATGTGTGCGTACTGTGTGTAATATATGTTGCTAAGCTATATAACGTAACACCAAACTGGGATAATAGTATCTGGTTGTTGAAAATGAAAAGCATTCTTTTGTTTACTGGTTTCATCACGGTCATGTGTGCTATTTTTTTTCAGTGCTGCTACAGGCAGGCTGTCAACGTCTCCTGACAAACCTCACACCTGTGAATCCAAACCTTCATAAAGAAGATGAGAACATCTAGTGAATGGAAACAAAAGGTACACTGATGGCTTCAAAAACAAGATTATATTTGTGCAAATCAGTCACTGGTTTATATTTGTATTAACAGAAATTCCTTAATAATTGACTTGAAAACATTTCAGAGGAAAGCAAAAGACAACATGTATTTGTAGAGATGTAATTTTCTCTCTAGGCAAAGCTTAAAAAAAAAAAAGAGAAACCTATGTTCTAATCTGGACAATGTAGCTACAATGTGCTATGTTGTGATGGACTTTTAGGCACAATAATTGTCTATTGTGTACATGCAGTCAATAGTCTTTTTGGAACTCCTGCCTTGACAAATCACAGAATATGTGGAGAACTTTCAACAACAGAAGCCATAATGGAAGGTATATTTGTTAAGGTTGCCGTTTCTCTGACTCTTTGTTCGAGAGTCACTGCCACACCACTCTGTCTCTCTTCCATAAGCAGCATCGTCTGGCTTCACTGATGCCCTTCTGAGCCTGCACCTTGTCCCGTGCAGGCTGCACAAGTCACTAATCTGCTCACACAGTAGCTGGCCAGACATCTGTCCATGATAACCCCCCAGGTTGTCATATGTGGGTTAAATCATGGTTGTTGTGATGATGGGAGACCCAATATAAAACCAGCAAATTTATGTCCTAAACATGTTACTAGATCTTTCTTCAATTCGCGATATGAGACGAGATCAACACTTTTATAGGACCACAGACTATATCGGCCACTGGCAAATGCACAATGTAAAAAGCACAGAGGATTTCTTATATTGGTTTCCCTTCTTCCACTCTAAAAGGGTTGGATAAGCTCTTTTGTTAGGCAGTTACAGATATTTAAATCACTAAAACCCCAGGATAGATAAAAATGAATTTCTTATCATTTTCTGGTTGCCACAACTTTATTCTAAAGTGTCCCTGAAGGGATTAAATACATAAATTTGTATTAAGTAGAGGACATCCACAGAAGGTTATCAGAGATGTTAATCACATCCTTTTCACATGCCGTATGGCGCATGTTTTTATGCAGACTCAAATACAGGCATTAAAATTACTTGCAGACTGATTAACAAACACAGCCACGAAGCCCAAATAAACTATAGAGTGCAGAGGATTGAGTATACAGTGTACCCCAGTTTGTGCCTCTGGTTTGTAAAACAGACAGAAGAATTCAAAAGTTGAAAATCTACCAGGGAAGGATTCAAATTAAAACTGCATTGTTTGGTCAAACCTTCACACCGGCCTACAAGAGACTAATGAGATGAGAAAGAGGCTTTTTCATTTCTTCAAAATGAAAAAGAAAGGTGAGTTCGGAAAGCACACTGCTCTCTGTGTTTGTGGGAAACAAAACAAAAAACTCATTAACGGTGTCCGAAGGGAAAAAACACAATGATAAACTGGTTCCATATGTTACAGGACCAGTCTCTGAGGCAGGAGCAGGCTCTCTGGGTACATCTGTGCCTTTTATTCAGCTTCACATGGAGAAAAACATCTGTAAATGAGCTTTCTGCATTAGCAATATTAAACTCCCAATAAAAGTACAAGCAGAACCGAATCTGTTAAATATCTCTGGTCCTTTGGTCAAGAGGTCTGTGTTTAGCTTCCTGATCGTTTATTTCCTATATAATACAGACAACACACAAGCAGCAAAGTAAAGTGATGAAGCAGCATACTCACTACTCCGTCTATCCAAGACGCCAGGTACTGTGTCCTTTGTCTCTCAACCTGCGGACCCTCATCTCTGCCTCGTCTCACTTCCCTCCTTCACATATACTTTAACCTCAGCTGACATCAAACAGTTCTGACCTAAAATCAACAGCAGCATCCCAAAAACAAAAAAACTCAAAACAAAAGACACATCTCAGCGGTCGATCTCTCATGGAGAGCCTCAGTGTGTGTGCCCAACCAAGTGTGAGCACATCCTTCCTGAAAGGGAGAGGGATGAGGGAGGCTGAGCATCTTAACTCTCTCCCTGTGGTACTGACAATGGTCTTCACTTACCCCCTCATCCCCTTCAAACTGGGTCATGGTTGTGGGTGGGGATGGGTGTGTGTTTTTTTTTGTGTGGCAGTGATGAGGAGGTGGTGGGGTTTTAATATCCCTTGGAGGAGGGGGGTCTGGGATGACCAGACAGTGATCCATGGGGTGGAGAAGTACGGGGTTTTTTAGGGTAAACGATACTTGTGCCACTGACTTTCTGAGACATCAAGCCATCAATGACGAGCAATACAGGACATAAAAAAAAACATACGAGTAGCAATTAAATTCTTCTTTGACTTTTATAACCTTGTTATAGATCATCATAAATGAATGAAGCAAGGTACCACGTGTTATCCTATTATAGCTGCAAACACCTAATAAATGGAAACGAATAAACAAGAATTCATGTTAAACTAGACTTAGCAATTTCAGAAGAAATCGCGTGGGGGAGCATGATTGCCGCAAGACGCCTGTCGGCGTCTTTG
>JAUMHF010000025.1:6987418-7042656 GCA_032359275.1 Microctenopoma steveboyesi
AGAGAGAGAGGGGAGTGGTCAAGGTGAGGGAGGAACAAAGGACACATGAGGGCTGGAGAAGACATGACACTGACACTTGGTAATAACCTTGAATAGTCCGTCATCTCTTTTTGATGTGAGACAAAATTAGCAATTTCTTAAGTTATACCTATATTTATAGACAACAGCACTACATGTGAGGATGGTGTTGGTGCTGATGCTGAATATGCTGATGATGGAAAAACAAAGTCGTGCTGCCTTTGTGTGCACACACAGATATAAACTGGTTAGCCACAACATTAAAACCAGTGACTGGTGAAGTGAATCACATCCATTCCCCTGTGACAACGGCAACTGTCAAAGGCTGAGACACATTAGACAGCAAGTGAACAGTCAGTTCTTGAAGTTGATGCAGAGGAAGCAGGAAAGACGGTCAAGTGTAAAGTTCAGTTTGTATTGTGCTGTAGCAATTTGCAGAGCATGCTTTTTAGCCTGTTTCCTTTTAATTAGGCATTTACTGTATGAACTTTTTCCAATGCTGCCCTGGAACAATAAGTGCTGAAGAGCGATACGTAGTAAGGACTAATGTTGACAGCTAATCACACTTAATCAAACAAAAAGACTCTCTCTGTGTGGCTATGAGTGCTTTAAACAGCATTCAAAAAAGTCCCAGGCTTTGCTGGAACTTGTAAAAAATACAAACTAAATAAAAAAAAACCACCACAACTGACGTAAAGAGAAAAACCTCCTTGCATAGCATAGCTCAGTGGAAGCGCGGATCAGTTTAAGTCGAGATACTCTCCATCAAATGTTCAGATTCTTGCTTTACAGCTTCATTTCAACATTGTTTTTAACAGCAGACAGATACTGTCCTAGCTTGGTGCGGGTTCTTTGTTAAAAATGGTTTATTCTATTTCAGAGCCTGCAGGCCGACCAGTAGCTACATGCTAATCCTAAGCCTACTAATTTTATGTTGAGAATGTGGGAATACCTATAATAAATTGTTAAAGGAGCATTAAAACACAGAGCGGTGATAGACAAACTACTGTAAAGTCCTGTTAGTCACTGAAAGGTTCCCGGATCATAGATAGCACATGCAGGTTGACACCATGAGGTCATATTGCTGGACTTACTGCTCACCATAATAGAAATACGTTCACTGCTTTTAGCCAAGTTGTCACGACCACAAATCTTCTGCCCAAAACAAGTTGATTTAGTGAATGAGTACTTTTTTGAAGGATCATAAAACCGTTCATAGATTGGGGTTAGTTAAACTCCATGATCCTCCAGCCTGTCTGCATAAGGCAAGCTAATTTGGCTCATGTCAGTGTATCATCCATGGAAACATCAAAGGAGCTTGAGTGACAGACTTGTCAGTTGCATTCTCGTCAGTTTTTCTTTTGCGATATGGTTCTTCTCAGGCCATTACAGAAATCTCTACGTTTCAGCGTCCTGTTTCAACAATGTGACACAAAACACCACTTAATGAGAGATTTAAGATGCACCTCCCATCAATAATTGAACCTCTTTACAAAATCTTATTTTATACGCCGGTGGCAGATCCAGGATGTTTAACATGGGGGTGGGGGGGTTGTTGGAGTGGCAAGAGGTTTAGGCAGGGTGGCGATTCTGGACATCCTCACTAAAGTATGTCTGCTGGAATTTATATAGAGAATAAATACAAACCAGGTGGTCCCTGACTCTGCGCCTTCCTTTTCTCCCTCATCAGCTTCCTTCTCGGTCTTCTGTCTTTCTCTCTCTCTCTGACACAGAAATGTTCTCATCTTCTCATTTCTTCACCTGTTGCTTTTTCAGGGGCCTTCTTTAATCGTGACCTCCTTGGTTTCTCTGTCATTCTCTCTTTACTCTGCCCTCTCTTCTTTCTATTCCAAAAAACTGGATATGTATCCAGTTTTTAAATTCCTGCAAGCATCAAGCATTTAAAAATGACGGCGGCTCAGTGGCTCCACTGCCACAGACTGTCTCAAAAAATGTGCCTGCAACACGTAGCGCGTGCAGCCGGCAGACAGTTTATGATATAGGGGCATACCTAAGTTTTTAAGGGACCTTAAATTATAATTACAATTTATTACAATTATATTTGGTAATTTAAAATATTGTTTGAAGGCTGTAAGAGGCAAACAAGCGATTTGTTTTTACAAGTATGATTTTAAGGACATTCAATTTATGGGATCCGTCTCTGGTGAGGACGCAAAGGAGAAACTGTTACTGTAAACTATGCATGTGGTACAAATATTTAAGAGGCAACAGCCATTAAATTATACCACTTCATGAGTAGAGTGGTCAAGACTCGTGATTTCTATCGAGCCGGTTAAAGATAAACTTAATACAGAAAGGGGAAAAAGAAGTTGTTGTTCACAGACAAAAGTCTTTGAGTGATCTAATTTTAAAAAAATGTGTCACAAAATGTTTGAAAAGTCTCTAAAAACTATATGATTATATTATTGTTGGTTATGATTCCACAAAAAGGAAAAGTAGTCAGTAGTCTTTGTTTAAGGTTAAAGGGTTAAAGCAGAGAGCTTGTAACATTCCTTTAAATCCTCCATGTGACGGTATTTTGTTCTGGTTTACCTGCTGGCTTGTTCATCACTGTGTGACTGTGGTCATTTATTCTTGATATCTATCCGTAAATCTATCCATTAATCACACATCTTAAGCCACATGTGTTACACACTGACCTTTCAATTTCACGGTTAACTGAAAAAGAAAACACAACAATAGACCATCATCAGATCGATGGTCGTGGGGCTAAAGCTCATCGCATCCGATGATAGGTGAAAGGGTTGCCAGTTCAAATCTGGATGTTCCCTTGGCAAACACAACACAACTAATAGCGCTTACTTTTAATTATTTTGAGCACAGTGATTATAAAATACCTCTGTGTAATATTGTTGTATTATTTAAGTGGGAAAAAAAATCAATCATGGGACAAAGTGAAGCTCTGCTCTGCTGCAGATCAAGAGGTCCCTATTTCAACTCTGGCTGCACCCCAACCCCGGCTGTGAAGGAGAATGATAGTCTTGCCTTAATATGAAACCACTTCAGTGGATCAATAATGTTACAAAGTGCTTACAGCAGGTTTAGCAGCGTGTGCTAGTCATTTCATTAAGCTTTATGTTAAACATTTATGGGAACTGATGCCTGTAACCACAGCGAGTCATCAGCCGAAGAGGAGGAATTTATTAGCACGGTTACCTGCAGTATGTGCTGTCTGGCAGGATCGGAAACCTGCAGACTTTCAGAGCTCACTGGTTTGACACCTGTGGCTGAAGTGTTGCATAATATCAGAGAGAAGTAATGCAACGTGTTTTGATTTTGCAAGCTCTGGTGTAGAACAGGACCTTAAATGTAGACAGAATAACGCATTACATAATCCGTTTGCATTTTGACTCTTTGTTGTTAAACTCTTCCAGACAAATATTTGATCTGATTTTATCACTGTCTCTGTGTCTCTGTCTCATGCAACCTAGTCGTTTAACACTCCCTTAACAACGAGAAAAGGTTTTAAAATGTGCAGGCTCAGACAGTTAAACCCATAATAGTACACACAGCAGACTGTATCCTATGTATATACTTTATCCTGATCCCGTTTGTGCGCGTTTACTTAACCTTTGCAGCGCTTTATTTATATAACTATGTATTTTACAGTAGGTTGAATTGTTCCAAATATCCTTGAAAAGAAGATTACAAATGCCCTGTATCTCACCCCCAACACAGTAATCTTAAAGCAACTGCCTCTTCTTAAAGCTCAATGGCAGGCTGCAGATACAGAAGTTTTTGTTGCCATAAAGCCATTTTTTTATAATAATACATATGTATTATATGTACAATCATAGCTGTGACTTTTTGGATGAGACATTTATTTGATTGATTTGTTTTTCTTTGTTTTTCAAACAAAATAATTGTAATTAGGACGCGTCATAACTATCAATTCTGTACGACTTAGATAATGAAATGCTCCAATCAAACCTAATATTTCCTGTCACGTTTCTCTAACAAGGTTTTGCTCAGTGGCCGATCATTTTACACGAGTCTCCAGTTTCAGTGAAAATCATTTTATTTATTTTTTTGCGCTGCTTTAAAGAAACTAAACATAATGGCGATAAAAACAACAATAAGTTGAAAGACTCAAGTCTCATCATTACATGAACTTGAGCAGGACTGAGTCACACTTCAACTCATTGGCCTCTAGATTCGCATCTGTAATTAACACGGAGGAGATGAGTTAACCAGAGGCCAATGGACGCTCAGGCATCTCTGTGAGCACGTGTACGTTATCACACACATAATCCCTCACACACGCAGGACACAGATATTTCTCCTCGGGATCCAGCTCACCTGCACCGGCTAAGGCAGGAACAGATGGAAGGCGGGTTGTAAGAGGAGTCTTCTGACACTCTGTGTGCGATTGAAGGCAGAGTAGTTCTCTGTGTATAATGCAAGAGTATACAATATATGGTGAATTAGAGACAACGTGTCCCAGTAACCAAGTTAAAGGGCTCCGGCAAAGTACTGCAGGGGAAAAAGCTGCTCTGTTGTCGTGTCTCTGTACATATTTGTGTGTGTGTGTGTGTGTGTGTGTGTGTGTGAGTCAGTCTGAGAGTGACTCAGAATTAGATGTTTCTTGTTGTGTCTTCAGGCAGGGATGGAGCAAATTTAACGTGTGTGTGTGTGTGTGTGTGTGTGTGTGTGTGTGTGTGTGTGTGTGTGTGTGTGTGTTTGTGTCTACATGTGCATGTGCAGAGCATTTATGCCTTTGGGGACAGGCTTGGAGGGCAAAGGGAATGTGTGTGTTTGTATGTTTGTGTGAACCTCTGAACGTGTGTATGTGCTGACAACCTACTGTAGATGTGTGTTATTCTTATTCATATTATTCACATTCTCCAGGGAAGTGGACAGTCTTTTACTACAGCGTGTGTTCACTTGTCTGACAGATCTGTTCCTAAGGCGACTGATGCTGCTAAATATCACGCACCTGGATGCACAGCGTGTGCCCCTCTCTTTTCGTGTCTTCTATAACTTTATTACTATGCTAATAATATCCAACAAAGCACACAGTGCTTTAACCTTAATGAGTTGTCATGAGATGGACCAAACAGCACATATGGAATTACATATGTTTATATATGTATATACATATGGGATGACTGCATTTATGGCAGCATATCTTTAAAGACCACAGAAGCTGAAAAACTGGGCAGAGAGGAGACAGATGAAGGAGCGAAATCTTTCTTTAAATAACATTCCAAATATAAATAAATATCACAGCTGGTAGGAAAATGATCACAAACTGTTTAGGAAATGAAATGAAGAATGAAGGTTGAACAGTGCAAGTTCAACTTATTGCGCATTTTTATGGACTGATGTGATGCACGGGAAATGTTAAATAAGCAAACAGCGCTTAGTAGTATGACACTGCTTACTTACTTACTTTTAATGCAGAAATGTCCTTGTGAATTTTGAAATGCTAATTTGTTGAGTTTAAAATATTTTTTGCTGCGTTTTTGGCAGATCTTTTTATTTTAGTTAATGTATCAGTTAGAATATCTGCTGCATGTGCCTTTGTATCAGTAAATGACTTTAGTAACCCACTTATGCAGCTGGATTTGCATTGGGTGAATCGAAGCGAAAGATTTAAATGGCATCAGTCTTGCTATTAAAGCAAAGCAAAACATCAGACAAACAGGGAGGCGCGGCTCTCTCCCTGTATCCGTGCATGCGTGTGTGTGTGTAGAGGAGCAGGGAGAGGGCCGTCCCTTGCCTCTGCTCAGTGTGTGCAGCAGCTGCAGCTTTCAGCCTCAGTCTACACTGTAGGGTCCATTCTGCTGTCTGAAAGACTGATAGATACGTAGAGCAGAATGGTGATAATGGAGGTGTTTGAGACAGTCTTGTTCTAAATCAACGTGGTGCAATTAAAAAAACAAAATCCACATCCGCAGAGTAAGGTTATAATTTTACCACTTGCCTGGTGGTGGTAAAATCTTAACTGAATTTGAGAGAGTGGTCCACCACCTCCTCCCAACATTTGATATGATGTCTAGTCGACCACACAAAGACAAAACACCACGGATACAGATGCTGACCACCCCATGCACAGAGGAAACCCCTGCAAGCAAAGCAATCAGATCTCATCCTCTAAAGAAACGAGTGGACAAGCATATACACGCAGACACACAAACAGCAATTAAACAACCCCGATGCCCACTGTCTAATGAGAGGAAATCAGAGCCAGTGCATGAATGGGCTGCCCTGTTTCAGCCCGTGGCACCGAGCACTCTCATGCAACGTCCCCATTCATAGTCCGGCACTGAAGGCAGATAATGGAGCAGCTCACAGTATAGCGTTATTATAATATCTGAAAAGGGAGGGGGTGACTCAACTCACTAGTATCCCCCCCGTTCCTCACCATCCCCCACCTTCCTCCCTATGGGCCCTCACTACCCGCCCCCACAGATCGAGCACAACCTCACCCTGCCACGAACCTCCCTGCTTCTCCATCCCCATCCCCCTTTTTCTAAACCTCAACTTCCTCCTCATCACCATTATCCATCACAGAGCAGAGGCACTTGCTTCTACACATCACATAAACAGCTTGACAGAGCATGTGAAGAATGTGCTTCATTCCCTGTAGAGGTCATGTACAGTATATACAGTACAATACCTCTGGGCTAATCTCAATCTCACAACCCAACCACAACTTTGATCATGTTATCTAAATGTTGATGTTCAGACTTAACCTTAGTTATTATATAAACCACTGGGCTACAGCTTATGTTAATTCATTCATTATTAATTCTTTTATTATAAATTTATTATACTTTTTTTTTTGTTTTGTTTATAGTTAAGTTATAAATTATAGTTAATTTATTACACGTTTGATTGATAAAATTTTAGAAGATAGTGACACAGAAGTTTACTAAAGTCTAATGTCTCATTTTCAGGGTTTTAAGCTTCATGAATGAACAATACGTGACTTAATTGTCTTGTAATTATCCAACATGTTTGAAGGTTTTGTTTAAAATATTTAGTTTGTCTGCAAGATTAATCATCAACCACGTACTACCCGCAACTAGTTTACGCTGCAAATGTGTTTTGCAAGTTTTGTTTTTTTTTGTGACGGGTCCTGTTTTGTTTTTATTGGGAAATTTCAAAATGTATTTTATTCTAACAGTCAGGTAAATATATTAAAAATATTTTTAATGGGAAAGTAAACAAACAAATAGTCATCACAGCAGTGAACCTCGTCCATGGGGCGTCCCACCATGTTGGGACTGTAGTTATGAGCTGTGTGCCGAAGCTACAGTCTGCGTGAAATGCAATGTAGATAAAAGCATTTAACAGCAGACTGAGAGTTCTACATCTACAAGTTCAGACCCACCGTGTCCCCAGAAACTGTTTACACATAATTCATGACACTTTTATCTTGTCCTGTATTACAGGCCAGGATGTGGAATTTTACACTGGGAGGGATGTTTATGAACATCGCTTTGACTTGAGTGTTCAGAGATCAGAGACGAGACAAAAGCTGCCAAACAAAGACACGTGAATAATGTACAGCTTAACTTCATTTTTACGCACGGCAGATTGTGTGTATTATATTCTCTGTGTTGCGCTTTTACCCTTAAGTCACCACATGCATGCCCCATGTAGGCTGGAGTTTAGAAACTCTACAGAACACAATGAGAGTAAAAGAACATTTCACTAATTACTTTCACGTACAGTGCTGCAAAATAATAATTATAATTGCCCCTCTGGTTGTGGGCGTGGCAAGTGAAATAGAAAGTGGGGGCACTTACCTCTTGACATGGGGCCAGGCCCGTTTGAACTTTTTTGCCAATTCAATAATGAAATAATTTAAAAACTGCAATTTGTATATACTTTGTTATTAAAATATTATTAAATATGTCTGGTGATATGAATAATTTAGGTGTGACAAATAACTAATATCCTCACCTTTATTTCAGCAAAAATGAGCTCAGCACAGAAAAGGTAAAAGAAATAATGATTCGAATAGTTGAAATCAGACCCTTCCGACGCCAGTGTAGACCAGCGCACAAACACCATCCTGCTTTTATCTTGACAAGATACCGTGCTCTGAGGGGGAAACACAGCAGTGATGTAAAACAAGCTGCTAACAAGCAGCAGAAGGCAAGAAAAATCCCCTAGAGAGCAAATGAGTTTACAGACTTCAGCACGTGGGTCACTTACTACACTACCTCACACAAAACTGCATGAGTTATTCACTTATTGATGAGACTGATTTCTTGAGCGCTGGGGTAAATCTCTGCCAGCTGATGAGTACAGGAGCTGATTAGAGCGGAGATTTATGACTGCCCATGAATAATCGCTCTCTGAGCTCAGCGGGACTGAGCTGAGCGGAGAGACGCTGTGGATGCATGGCAAAAAGACAAACGGGCTAAGCGAGGTAAAGCGGAACAGTGGGAATGAGATGAAGGGAGACATAAGAGTATTAGGCTGCTCCTGTAGAAGCCCCAACATCTTTGGCAGAAGCAGACCTGAAACCTGCCAACTGCGCTCACGCTCCTCTGTTTTGTCAGGTCTGACATTGTCAACGCTCACCACACAGACAAAGCAGAGTTTAAGCAAGGTATCAATAGTATGTGAAACACGTCTTTGAGGATGTCAAACAATGCAAACGCTAATTAGACACTGATGAGCAACTCATTCCATTCTCAACACCTGACATTTCACTCTAACAAGGTAATAGCTTAACTTCCACCCCTGAAGCAAGCGTGAAATTGGCACATAGAGTATTGTTAGTCCTGGACATCTATTTAGGGCGTGACAATGAGTCAATCACTTAAAAACACGCATGAGTTCCTGCAGAAATTAATTAGCATTGTGTAATGAAATGTGGCTTTTGCCCTGCGGTGGCAGGCTATTTAAACCAGCCATCACAGAGGAGAAACAGTTGACTTCAGGATCTGAGATCTGTGTTGCTGGATGTAACGGCAGCAGCTACACACATAGTGGCAGGAAGGAGAGCACACGGAGGGCCAAATGCCACTGCCAACCACAGTTGAATTTGTTTACTCCAGATAAGTAGAGACATCCTTGCCATCACAGTGACTGAATGCTGAGAAGATGATTTTGGCTGAGCTTGTGTGGAGGAAAGAAGAAGGATGTCTGTGTGCTCATCTTGGCATGAACGCATGTGCAAATGTGTGTGCACACACACGCACACACGCACACACACACAACAGACTCTTTATTATATCTAAGCGTTTATTTGGGTTAAGCTGTTCACATAAAACAAAAAACTTACCCTTAGTAAAAGTACTCATTGTGCAGAACGGCTTATTTCATATCACTAAATAGGATTTTATTTGATTCAAATTCAGACATTAACGTGTTCATTAATTGATAACCATGAAGCTTAAATTAGACCTTTGATAATCACATACTTCGAATCTAATAATTATAATCTGAATTATTCTACGTACTAATCTAACTCAGAAAAGTAATTAGTAAAATGATGTAAAATAAAGCAGCAAATGAAAATACTCAACAAAAGTAGAAGTACTGTTTACTCTTTGCTTAAATACAGTGTTTAAGTAAATGAATCCAGCAATTTTGTTAATGTTTGCATAAATAAGACGAAGAGGATAGAAAACAAAGACGGAAAAATGTGTTCTCTGAAAGAATTAGTGCGTGTTTAAACTTTTATAGGCCTGTTTGACTGTTTCAGCTGCCCTAAGATCTCTGTGCAACATTTTCACATTTTATGTGAGCTCTTTTTTCTCTCCCTTGAAGGGATGATTCACCCCGTGCTAGGAACTGGTTGGGGTTAAGCGTCTTGCTCAAGCATCCTTCACCAAGTCCTTGCCCTTGTGGGACACCCTATTACAAAAACATACGAATGTGGCAGACTCTGACCCTGACCCTGTTTCTTCTGACAAATCCACCAGACATAGTTCATATTTATATGTGGCCAAGCTGTGCATGAATGACAAGGGACAAGGATCTTCCAAACTATTACGTTAATATCTGTGTCAGTGCAAAGCATTCATCAGCCATCATTTCAGCTGATCTGACGACCCCGTGGACATTATCGCTCACAAACTGGATCCCAGCTGCAGGAAGGGCCAAGGTTTATCAGATGACAATACTGGGAGTTTATACAGAGTTCAGCCCGAATTCATTGAAACGATTCAAAGAGAGAAACCAGATCAAGACGTGCAGCACATGTCACAGTAAATGACTGTGAGGTGTGTCTTCATGACTAAATCATATTGGACAAGTTCATTCAACTGTTCAGTGGCAGTTTAGTTGGTAAAGCTCGTACAAGTGTTCCTTGTCCATTTGCAACTAGGGAATTAAGAGAATTTTTGATTTTATAATGTACAATGACATCACTGCAGCAAACATATTCAAGTAGCCCCAAATCTAATCACTTTTGGATTCAAAGTCCTAAACCTCTCCCTCTCTTCTACATGTGCCTGCTACACACGGTTACAAGTCGTTTATATACAATATGAGTTATCATCACAAAAAAGAAGCCGTCAGTCCAGAAGTGAATATGCTGCTGATGGTATAGTTTATGCTTTGTATATATCCTAAATCCACGTATTAGTCCTTTATATTTGTGCTTATGTGAAGAGCATTTGATTTGGAATATGGCTGTTTGATGGTAATCAGTGTAAATACTGTATTAATATTGATAGTCAACCCCGTACTGTAGAAATCGTGAGTTTTTTACTCACTGCAAACTTTTCTGTCCTGAACCAGGAGCAGGCTTTCTAATAGTCTTATATTATTAATAAACAAATATTTGCTGTTATAATCTAGTTGTATGTATGTATAGTTAGTGTCGGAATTTGTTTTAGTTTGTACTGTCCCTGTGTCAGCTGTTAGACTGGTTCTTTCCCTGGTCTTTCAGATATTTGCTGTTGTTACTCTATGTTTTTATTCAGCAAGATGTCCAGGTCAATTATTTTAGTCTGACATCTTTTACTTTTAGTCAAGCATCGGACGGGTGCTTTGTTTTGTGCTTAGAGATCAAAACATGCTGGCGACTATGAAAAGATCAAATTGAGGCACTCAGAAACAAAGGAGGCAAGTCAATGCAAAGCTGCCAACATTAAGAATTGATTTACAGTTGCAGCCAAATTCAGCAGATGGCGAGTAAATGTAAATGGAACTGAGCAATCACATTTCCTACAAAACACTTAAAGGATGCAGAAGAGGGGAAGAAAGAAAAGATTGAAAAGCTGTAAGAGGGCTGGAGGAGCCAAGAAGGAAACAAACTGAATGAGTGGAGAAAAAAAAGACCCTTTCGCAGCTATGTGTTCTTTCCACGGTCACACTTGTTCCAATGCAACTTTAATCTTCCAATCATGCTTGCAATGACAACCGACAGATCTGGTTGTGCAAAAATTTGATTCTGCTCACGCTGATATTGGATCTAAAATCCAGAAATGAAAAAAAACGGGCTCACACTGTCTGGATGCTGTCCAGGCACAATGAGCGAACAAGCGAAGCAAGAAAGAAAAAGGGACGGGTGAAAAAATGAATGAACACATCCTAAATAACCATCAGAAGGGTCATTCTGATGCCAAGTTTGGAGAAACTGACCTGCTATGTGGCCGGTCTATTATGAGTTAAATAACCTCTGACCTTGCAGTGTGTCAGAGCTGTATGAAGTTACTGCTAATGCTTCAGCAGAAATGGAGGATCGCTCGTTACTCCAGTGATGACGAAGGACCAGCTGTGTACAGGTGATGTTTACTGTTATAAAAGTATCGTAAAAGTTCATTTTCGATTAATTTAAAAGGAAGGCTTAATTAACTATTAATTATTTACCTTACTTTGTTACCTCCGTTCAAAAGGCGAACCAGATTATTTATGTCAGGTTGTTTGTTTACACCGCCAAACCCCTGAAAGGCATGCTGGGCATTTCTGTATACTTGTCAGTAAACTCTAAGTAGAAGTTTATTTTGTCTTCTATATCTTGGATGAGTACATGGAAACTAAACTGAAAGTATACTTCCCTACATTTAGTAAACTTTTGCTTTCATTTACTACAGTAACCACACGTAGAACCAATTCACTAGAGCTGGAGCTGAGAGGTTTCAACTCCAGAAACAAGCACATCATGCTACCAGAGGAGGCTGCTGCTCTCTGCGACCTGTTCATACAACCACAAAGTCGTTATCATTTTCAGAACAAACAGGCTCCTCGTTTGAGCTAATCTTTATGTAAACGCTTTGTCTTAAGGCTAGCGAGGCCTTCAGGAGAGCGAGCGTCAAATGTGGCTCAACTCCCTCGAATCCCAACTGCTTCCATGAAGCAGAGGGCCGAACCAATAATAAACAGAATGGAAGACACAGCGCTACTACTTATACTATTTAAAGTTAGGCCTTAAGCTCTTCTGTCGAGTGAATCTTTCTTTTTTTTCCCTTTTTGTTTTAGATGTGGAGTCTCAAAGTGTTAGCCTGTAAGGCTATCATCAGGGCTACACTAGTAGCATGAGAGCATCTGTGTGCGCCTTTGGGCTTTTTCCTACCCATCACACCATGGTGGGCTATGGCTCAGATAATCCCGGGGCCTTGTGGCCATGGAAACCCACTCATGTATGAATGTTACTTTGTTTAAACATGACTCCAGGAGAAGAGACAGAGAGGAAAGGACAAGATAGGACTGTCCTGGGAGACACGTCACATGTGGCTGATGTAACAGGAAAGAAAAAACCAAAGAGTTGTGCTGCTTTTGTGTGTATTGTATGTATGGGACATTTCCCAGCCTACTGCTAATGAAGCATTATTTACCTCCTGTAGTACAATGCAGAAATAAATACAAATACAGAAATTAAACAAGACGTGTAGATTTTCTTTGTTGTTAATGTTCACTTGGATAGAAAACAATTGGGATTGGGATTACAATATTTTGTCTATTCATTTTTTCCATTATGAATCTATTATTCATCTTGTGTAATAATAATTAATAAAGGAAGGTGGCATTAGTTAAGTGGTAGAGCAGTTGTCTATGAACCACAGGTTCGTCCTGCATGTTGAGGTGTCCTTGGGAAAGCCACCAAAACCCTGTAGTGGTGCTCACATACTTTTTACTTAATTTATATGGACAGCAGAAAATCCCTGAAAGATCTGCACAGCTCAAGACGTCATGATCTCCTAAATATATTTACACAAAGCATTATATAAGCATTAACTTTAATAGTTTTAAGTTTAACATCCTACATCCTTCACACCGTACGTTATTTCTGGTGCTCTCGTAAAGTTCTAACAAAATGCATTTTAGGATATGAAGCTTTCCATAGGAGGCTACTCTGCGTACACTGAGCATGACCCTGGACCATCTTAGTGTCTGGAGGAACATGTTGTATACGCAACAGCAGCTAAAAATAACTCGGCGCTAGTGTGTCCCTGTCTAGCCTTTTATTAACGTAACCCCCTTGTTCAAATGAGAATAAGCATAAAGCTTCAAAACACAGCACAGTCAAGAAAGGCATTAAGCTCTTGGGGTTTACTGTACATGTTAAGGTGAATCAAATTTGGTATAAGTGTAAGTGAATATAGAAAAAATAGCGAGAGCAAATTGCACAGGATATGATGAGAGTCTTTAAAAGAGAATAAATGTTCGCACTCGTGCATTTATCACAACTTAAATAATTAGCTCTGCAGAGCAGTAATGGAGGTTGTGACCTTTTCGATTATAGCAAATGGAAGATGGTGTAGATGGTCCAGGGTCTGCAACGGCTGACACAGCACTGACGAAATGGGAGTAATATGTGCATTTGGTCATTGTTATGATGAATCATTACCACACGGGCAACAGAAATGTCTTCTTTCCAGAATCACAATATGGGCTTGACACAATCCTCCCTATGACCTCAAAATAAAATTTTGTGTTTTCTGCTCTGCGGTCTAGCTCTCCTCACATTCCTGCCTCATTTTCCTCGCATGTGTGTGGCTGATTGTGCCAGGCAAGGCAGTGACAGGGTGTTGGCTGCGGTCTGTGAACCTGGCCACTCTGTTTAACTCTGCCAGTGACAGAAAGCGAGGGGACATCACCCAGCCGTGGCTGCCCCAGCTGGGCCAATCAGGCGTGAGCTCCCGTGGATGGATCAGCGCATGCCTTCCGCCATGTGCATCGCCGTGGCACAGATCCCCGTATGGATCCTAATATGTTCTCAGTATCCGCGGTGCTCCGCTGATCACTCGCGTGTGTTTTAGTTCTGATAATCAAGGTGACTGTGAGTTTAATGAAATCTCTGTGCGCTCCTCGATCGCACCTGTGTTAACACTGTTTCAAAGAATCACACAGAGTCACGTGGCTGAATACTGTGGATTGGACTCGGATGTCTTTGGACCACATTAATATCCAAAATAACTTTTCTTGAATTTTCTTTTTATTAGTGAGGGTTATGCTTGTGAAACATCATTTAAGCCCTTTTGACATTACAATTCTTCCATGAAACTCTGGATGGGGTCAGTATTTCTGGTAAATTGGCCATTCATCCATCAGCTCGGACGAGAGGTCCAAGCTGCTAGTCCGTCACAGGCTGACACAGTGCTCATGCTCTGTGTGTCACATGGTAGTAGCTGCAGGAAACAGAAGGAACACAGAAAGACAGACCAGTAGCTTCAAACCCAGACTCTTCTTGCTCTGAGGAGACAGTGTCAAACACTACCACTCTGACTAACGCAGCTAATCAATCTCTAGAGTACATTAAGCTTACAAATGGGAATGAATGTCCAGCTATTATTATTGATCCAATAAAAATAATAATTGAAAATTATTACTTTGACAATCTATGGTTACTTTTAGTCAGATAAAAGTGAAAACATCAGGACTGAATTATGTTCCTCACATATTACATCATATTACATTGTAACAATAACTGGGAGTAATAAAGTTTTTTTTTAAGTCTTCCTATAATGACAACAAAAAGAACTAATCCAAGTTAGTACCAAACACAACACAACATGCAGCACAGCCACACATAGAGGTGAAACCAGAGGTACGCGTAACACGGGCAAGTCGGATCTGCAGAGTCTCAAATGTTACCTCATCGCCGCTCAACACAAGAATGCAACTAAAACCGAACAGACAGAAACAAAGGTTGTGTCGCTGGAGAGTGACAGTGAATGAAAGACATCTCTGTCACGTTGTGGCTCCGCCCCTGCAGTGACCCGAGGGAAGTGGCATAACCTGTCACCCCGAATCACAGGCTGGGCCACGACAGCCCAGCTCATATGTAAATGTGTCAGCGTGCGCAGATTCACGAGTCCGACAGATCAGTTTGAATATGCATGTTCACCACTGACTGGAGCGTAAACATCTCTGTACGTGCAGGGCTCAGTGTATCTGTGTGTGCGTTTCCGGACACACAGTATGTACGTCTGAGCTGATCCCAGTATGCTACAGTGACATTCCCGGTGGGAAGGAGCCTCACGACTGTTTTCGTTTTTTACACTGCCCTTATCTCTTTACGAGTACAGGCTAGGTGAAAGTGACATTTGATTTCATCCACCCTCAGTGGGGTTCTCTCTGTCTGTCTGTATCTTTTTCTCATTGCTACATATGTCCCTGCTGCTTCCCAAAATGAGTTTTACTGCTTTTCTCAGTACAGTTTAATTTCTGAATTTACATACATCTCTTTGGGCTTTAAAAATTACATTTCTTAGTTCAAAGAAATGAGCACAAATGTGATAGCTGATACAATATGTGATTCCGCAGAAACAACAGTTGTTTTTGTTTTCCGTTCATTTTCCCCCAACATTCTGTTCAGTCTCACAGAACTGAAACACAAGGCAGATAATCTGCACACCTTTAATACACAGCTATAACACATGAAGTGTGATGGTCAGGACTGCCTTGATCAGATGCAGAACAGTCCCATTTCTCACCTTTAAACACTCTCTGCTGATCTGCTGTCCCGCCACAGCGACACGTGTACGCACATGACTCGAAACACGCCGCCTGTTTCAGAGGGGTCAGGCCCGACTGCAGGGCTCATTTTCCTGAGGAGTTATCCTGAGTCACGGAGAGCACACGACCCTGCTCTGCTCATTGTTGTCTAATATTTGGATTCTCCCCTGAAATATCAGGCAGTTTGGACACAACACAGGCTCAGCTGTACTCTACAAATACACAGCTACAACCACATCATCTGGCAAATAATCAACTGACTAAATTAGGGAAATACATGAAGGTCAAAATCTCTGTTACTTAAGCTCAAGCTGTGACGCTAATAATGTCTAAATATAATGACAGTTTTATTCTTCACAATTACCTCAAGACATATGGACACATCTCAGCAGACCCACCAATTATTTCTATACCAATGTTATGGATCAAGTTTTACTAGATTCATTCGATCTACTAGATGGAACTGTTCTCCCAGAAAATTACCATGTGCTCGTTCCAGAAATGATCATCCACGTCCATATATGACATCCAGACTGTCCCAATCAGTCGAGCTGGGGATTCCTGCATTAAATAATGGCTACTGTGCGGTGATCAAACACATTCTTTGTGTTTGCCATTTACAGTCGATGACCTCTAATGTTTCAAACGGAGCAAAGCACCTTCACACTGCTCGTGCTTTAATGTCTTTTACAGGAACTGGCAACCACAAACCGCAGAGCTGAGTACACAGTGTCAAGCAGAGGGAATCCAGACTCGTTGGCAGGCATAAAAACACAGTTTTCCCTCAGTGCACTGCACTCGGAGGATTAGGTCTGGCTGTTTGCTCACGTCTGCTGTATAAGATATAGACGCAACACCTTGATATTTCATGTTGCAATAAGCCAGGCTGCAGCAGTGCCATTATCTCCCACTTACTTTTCAACTCATCCACAACGCAAATCACTCACTCAACACTTTTAAAGATGCCAAAATCATAACATGTTGACAGTTTATGCACCTGTTTCTCATACAAGTGATTTTTGATGTAGTGGCTAAAAACATAAAATGTTACCTCTTACTGTACTGGCTCCACATCACACATTCTGAAGGGAAAAATTGGGATAAACAGGAAATGAATTACTCCAATTATTCAAAATAGCTGCCTATAAAGCATGTAATTGACTTAAATACATCCTGCAGACATTTCAGGTCACTATTATGATAATTAGAAATGCCTGAAATAATTGCAAGTGATTAACATAAAACAGCATAACATCACAAAAGGTAGAGAATTTGTTATTCATAATTATCTGCTGATGCTTTGTCATTCAATGGGCTTTCTGGTGAAAATGGATGATTTTAGGGATTTAACCACCATCTGATGCATTTTTTGTTTTATGCGTGGAGCTTTTATGTGGACGTTATCTCACACAGCTTAAGTAATACATTAAATATGAGGCGATTTTTATGTGACATTCTTATTTCCTTTTCCGTGCAGTTAAACGGTAGGTGCAACTATAAAAAGCTCATAAAAAGCCAGTGAATGGTTGTGGAAAAATCTACATTTTTTCCAATAAGCTATCACTGATTACTTGTTGGTGTAGTGCTGTTTCACTGTGTTTCTTGTTCTCCATGTCTGAGTGGGTTCTCTCCAGGTACTCAAGCTTCTTCCCACCATCCAAAAACATGCATGTTGCTTTATTCTCTATATGTCAGCATGTTGCCCAACCCTGAGGAGTACAATAATAATAATAAATGGATGATGACTTCCTTCAAGAGGTTCATTCGAACTTAGAATAAAAATGAATATTTAGTTCTACGATGGAGGGTAATAGTGATTTGTCTTTTGATGGACAGGCATACGGATGCCAAATTACTCATCAGTTATTCATCATTTAAAGTATCTTAAAGCACTTATTACTATATAAAGTTACTATATCCTGAAGTATCTGTACTCGTATTTTTATTTAATTCTACTTTATATCACTACATTTCAAAGGAATATTATACACTTTTTACGTTTTAACATTATTTAGATGAACATTTTACATAGCCTACAAAACACAAGGTGAATTTACAAAACTTGATAAAAAAAATGACTGAAGCTGCAACCCACCAGCTTCAAATACAAATGCACTTATGCATTAATAGATCAGTAACAATAATTCAATGATGCACACATATAAGTAATAGTACAAGTGAGTATATAAGTCAGTACTGCAGCCCTCTACTTGCCATTTTTGGTGCCTTTTCTCTCTCTTTTCAGATCCCTGAAGAATAGGCGATACAATATTGGCTATGATATAAATCAGCCTAGTAGCCAGCAGATGCCATTCCTCACATTTTTCTGGGGCGTCCTCTGATCATTTAATAAACATCCATGCAGAATTTATCACTTACTTCTGCCAAGTCATGAGTTTTTTTTTCATCAGTCTCTCCGTGTAATAACACAGAAATTGCAGTCAGTTTTAAATGAAAAGAGGACAGGGGCACACTGCTTAACTGAAATGATGGGGCATATCTTTACTGCCACACAGCATCAGCACCTCATCGCTCTCTTTTCATGCTGGAGCGCACAGGTATTGAGTTCTCCTCCTCCCACATTGGTACGAAATCCTTCACCAGTACAGAATGAGTTAAATAATGGTTTTGGAGAGATGCAGGGAGAACTAGGTGGGAGGGGTATTGATCAGCAGAGATGGAACGCCTAGCAGCAATGGCTTCATACAGTGTTCATTAAATCTGCAGTATGAAATGGTGCTAAATGCCAAAAACTCACTTACTGTATTGTTGATTGAGATTGTGAAGAAATGATGAAGGGCAAATGTCGGCATATGCTTCTACTGGCAGCTTACCGAAGATTAATTCTGAATAAATGCATAGCATTCATGTGTTTGTAGAAGGCGGGTATAACTCTCTAGTGCTGAGCTCCTTTAGTTGGCAATATCTCAAATCCATCACAATGACTTTACTTACAGCCAGGATTTTCTGCAGCACATGGAGGTAAATTGTGGCTCATTCTGAACTGTTGTGGTGTTGACAAATGATCCACAGTGTTTCAAAGCCTCTCAGCACAATGAAACGGTTTCTCATCATGCTGAATAAAACGCGGTCCTAGCTGCTTCCCAGGGTGGCTGCTCTAAGTGGTCAGGTTTCTTTCCATGTATTGACTTCAGAAATCACTGAATCAGGGGACGTGTATGAAAGAGCTGTCAAGTGATCTAGCACAGACTGTCCTAGGAGAGGTAAAGGGCAGTTACAGCTAGAGCACCATGGGTTCAGCCTCCAGGTTTATTACGGCTAAATTAGCCTGATGTTTATTAATATACTGATTTATATGACGCACTGCATGAAATATTATTCCAACATTATGGCAACTATTTATACCATGATCAGATTTCAAATACTTCTGTAAACAATAAATACTACACTGAGCGCAGTTGTGAAATAGATTAATTATTCATGACTATCCAGAGTTACTACAAAGTGTGTGTGTGTACCAGTAATTTCAACACGTCCTGCAGGACTGAACCAAACCCCGAGGCTGACTCCCACGCACCGCCCATCCACACCACGTTACTGCTGAGATGGTTTGAGAACAATAGATCAGGAAACACCGCGGTTCTGGATCGAAACTTGCATCTACTTTTCGAGGTTTACAGCTGGCTTGATTCGTGGCTGGTTGGGAGGCATATGGACGCAAAATGAGCAGCTCGTGTCAATGAAACGCGCCGCTCGCAGCTGCTTCCTAAAAGCACGTTTTCACAGGGAAGTTGATCTCTTGTTGCTCGCAGCTGGTCACTGTGTTACACATGCAAAAAAAAAACAACAGAGAGAAAATCTAGAGGAATTTCAAACGAAAACGAAGCACGCAGATGCTACTGTTTGCGTGCGTTGTCGCGCCAAACGGTGCGTGTGTGACCCAGTGTCAGGGCTTCCTGCTGGGCGAGACATTAGCCACGTTAGGATTAAACACTGAAATACATCCCCGGCTCAGTGCTTACCGCTATGCGAGTCTGTGAAGATGCTTTAAGATATGGGATGATCCTTTTAGGGGGAGAGGAAGGTCGTTTTGGACTTGGCGAGGTCCAAACTTGAATCCTGCCGTTGATAATCTGCTCCGCTTCTCGGGAGGAACCAGCGGTGTGTCTCAGCTGCTGCGTTGTTAGTCGGTCTCATAGCAGGATCACTGCGACATTTGGAGGCACTCTTTGTCCATGTCAGCCACAATATGCTGCCTTCGGGTCGGGGCTCGTCGATTAAACTATGTGGTCTGCTGCGTAAAACCGGTGCCAGAATTCTTGCGGGCCCGTTCCGTCAGAGCGATGCTAGACAATGGTCTGGTCATGTTGGCAAGGACTGAGCCCACTCCGCTGCCAGGAACAGTTGCGTCGGCTGATGAGAAGCAAATCTTAGCTCTTTTGTTCGTGTCTCTGGGACTGGCTCGATCATTTGCTGATGTAGACACTATGAATCGCTCACATGTGACACTTGGCTCCTGTATTGTCTTTCGGGTCCCTTATCTTGGTCTTCTTTGCCGGAGTGGACACCAGAGTTGTCGATCCGTTGATCACCGGAGATCCAGTTGATCGTGTGTCTTTATCACAGGTCTCCCGGCGGGAACCACATGTCGTCGGACCCTGGCTGACCGTGAGCCTCGCTGAGTGACAGCCTGGCGACGCGTCTTTGCGGGAGAGCAGAGAGCTGGATGTTGCGCGTACGCGTCTCTGACAGTGCGCGCCCCCGACAGGTCACACACCTCGAGTCCGTCAACATCTGTGGAAAAGAAAAAGGGAAATAATGCCATGTTTGTTTTCACACTCACACTGAACCCTGTTGTGTTTGTGTTTCAGTTTATATTAACACAATGAACCCGAACTTTGACGTCTAACGTTTCAATTTAGCACAATCGTACATTATTAGAATGGATTCTAAAATGTTGTGGCACCTACCAAGGTTGAATAAATTACAGATTAGATTATTTAACGTTATTGAATGGAAAAAAAAGTAAATGCAGTTGGATGAGACAGTGGAAGTGATCACAGCTATTCCGAGGTGACGCAGTAACAGCACTGTGTGAGGGTTCACAGCTTACAATCTGCTTTGGTAGAAACCCTCAAGCAAAGGAACACATAAAGCTCATTTGGCACATAAAACAGCTAGTTGCTTGGAATTTGCAGCTTTATTGTTTACCGACAAATTCCTCCCGTCCCCTTCATCTGCAGCCCTCTCAGGCGCCCGTGTGTACGTAGTCTCCATCAGTCTGTAAGCTAAACCGTGGGGTCGAGGGACCTCTGGACTCTCTGGTCCTCTCTGTGATTTAAGAATGAATCAGAACTGTGGGTCCTTCAGGTGCCCCAGGGTGCAGGAGTCACACAGTCATGTGGTAATGAGCTTTTTCTGTCTCTGCTCACATCTCTGACCTTGCTGGACCTCAAATTGTCACTGACCTGCAGGGCAGTGATGGCGCTATAGATGCTCCGCTTGATATCATGTCCCGCTCCTGTCTTCTTCTTGACCTGTCTTTGCCTTCACCTGAACCATCAACTTCGCTGGTGATGACCACCAAAATGGTGTTGTCAGTGGTACCGGACAGGGTCGAATCCCAGCGCAGTCTCCTGGTCCGTCCCTCACACCAGGTGTGTTGTTGCGCAAGACACATACAAGCAAAGTAAAGCAAAGCAGTGGTGGACCTCAAGTGAGTTAAAAGGCAAGAACCAGAACACCAAGAATAAAAAAGACACAAAATGACTACTAACAACACAGTTATTGTTTGTGTCTGTTTTGCATCTTGTTTGTGCTCGTGGCACTTTTGTGTTCTTTTGGTTATTTTACATCTCTTTCTGTTCATTTGTGTCACTGATTGTTTTTCATATTCATGTGACCATTTTGCATCTTTTTTGCACATCTTGCATCTCTCCTGCATTTTATTTTGAAGAAAATTCTCCTATGACTGTTGCTGTAGTCAAGATTCAAAACTTAAACAACTTTATTAAACCCCAGAGGGAAATAGTTTTGCCTTGTTACAAATGCGCTCAGTTCAAACGGTGACAAAAGAACCACAGCCAGAAAAGATCGACAGCGGCCTAGGACCCCGTTGTGACGTCAAACGTGATCGCCTTCATTCAGATCTATTAGTGATTTTGCATAACTGGCCACTACATTGAACGAAACTGCCTGACTGAACTTTCCGTGCCCGTAGCTGGCTCCTGTGGCCTGGTTGTCCTGGAGGAAAAGGGTCTGCTCATGATGTTAGCAGGAACAGACAAGTGTGATTGAGTCACAGACACATGCCAGAGCCAGAGAGGTGTGTAGGTGCAGTGAGACGTGGCGGGATGAAAGACAGGTAAGAGCAGAGGACAGATACATTGCAATAAAAGAGTACCAATGAGGTGGTTAAGGGCAGATGGATGTGGGATAAGAGGAAATGGGAAATGTTCAGACAAGCAGGAGGGTGCCCCTAGCTGGCCGTAAACCAACTCAGTATCTCGCTCCTGTCTATATATAGCACAGGGACCACAGATTGTAACAAGCGCTCCGGGGCCTTGTTCAGACCGCGGCAAGACGGCAAGAAATGCTGCCATCCGTCTCGGGGCCCTGGGCCAAGAGAGGAGTGATGGGACCGTGTCATCTGAGCCATGTTTCCAAACAGATGTGCTGCGTTAATCACATTCTGTTCAGATGCCTTTAAATCAGAGGTGAGAGGATACAAACCCCGAAAGCATTGACGTGTCGATAAGTTTATTAGTGTCATCGCTGCGCTTAGCTCATCCTTATGGCGAGTACATGTCGACAGCCTTTGCTGAATCTCTTTAGTTCTCACTCCTCCAAACATTTGAAAAGGGCAGAGTACCCCCCTCCACCACCACCATCTAGCCACGTCTGCTAAAATAAAAAAAATCGCTTGCCTGGGTGGACAGGATTGACATTCAGTCCAAATGTCAAAGCAGCTCAAGCCACTTTTGACTCTCCTGTCTCTAGTCTTACCTTCCCCATCTCCATCACCTCCAGCACTGTTGGGGGGGGGGGCTGTCAGTGATGAGTGATGAAGAACTGAGCTCTTCAGACAAGAGTGTTTTCTGAAGGTGTGACAAGACACTCGAATCCATCACAAAGTAGGTAAACGCAGCTCGTTAAAGGGAGAATCCACTCCATTTATAACTTTTCTCAGGGAGAAGATCCGGACTTATAAAGTGGAGGTGAGAGCATGACCGTCTCCCCTTGTTGTGGTTTATGTTGACTGTGTCATGTTTTTACCATCTTATGTGTTACTGTGGTAACAGCAGTAGTAGTAACAGCTGCCGCCCAGGGACAATAAAGTCGTTTTTTAATTGGTGAATATTGTTGGTCATTGATCCATTATCCATTTAGAATGAACAGTGTTCAAAAATACAAAGATGTTATTGGATGTTCAGCTGATTTTTTATTTTAGTGAAATATAAATATAAAAAATACCAAAATGAAGGAAAACTTTGTAGCAGCTTAGTCAGCAGGTAAATTTAACTAAGACTTCAGTCAGTGTTAAACTTAAAAGCTCAAAATAAGTTACTGTCCGGCAAACCAGTCATTTGAGTTTGAGACTTTTTCAGTGTGAATACTTGTCTTGAGAAAGGAAGCCTATTCTTAATAGGATACAGATTAAAGATTTATTTAAAAGGTGTACACTAAGGTCTTCAGAGACATGCTAGAGGTTGGAGGCCCGTGAAGGCCAGTCTAGAAAGACAAATACATTGAGAGACAGACACCACACTGCTTACGAGTTGGCTGAATTGTTGAATAAAGCCAGAGAGGAACGAGTGCATAGACACTATGTGTACGAGACTCGGGTCACATGGACAGAGTTGCAGAGAACAAACCTACCTGGCAAATCAAGAGAAAAAGTTGCAGTGGACCAAGACACATAAGACGACTAGAACCATGTCGTCCAATTATCATTTACTCATTGTATCTTTGGAGCAACATTTGCTTACATTTAACTATTTTTAATTTTCTAAATACTAATATGTGAATCTCATCTTTGCTAAGCTACTCCACCCCCCCACCCCCATCTAGCAACTACATAAGCATGTAAACAGATCGCTCGCAGTCATTCAAGATCTCCATATTCCTCTACTCACAAGATCATTTCAATGCAACTCCATGTGTCAGCATGCGTACTTTTTGCTTCAGCGACATCTGTCCTCTTTCATATGCTGCACCGTTCCTTCTTTTCCCTTTTATTCAGCAATGCGACTCCAACCTTTGCTTCCTCTCCTCTCTGCCTGCAGCCATCCCTCATCCTGTCAGTCACTGCCCACATAGGGTCAATCACTCAATCCAACCGGCAACGGAGTCCATTACAGCCAAGCAACATGTGCTCACTAATTACATCTATACCTTAACTCCAACAGGTACATCCATTGTCAGGATATTGTAAAAGGAACAGAACAGCTTATGAATTGCGCCTTTTATTCAGATACAATCCAAATCGATGACATGACATTTCTTTAAGCTTCCAAATCAGCTATTTATTGGTAAATATAAAAAATAAAAATACAAGACAAAGATGAGTCGCGACAAATACGTTTGACAAAATACAGCTTCTGTATAAAGGGAAGAACAAAGTCATGTCCCTAAACTGTTTCTTATCAATCCAATGACCCATTGTCACAGCTCATGGATTGTTGGTTAACCAAACTGCAATTAGTCTCAATGATCACTATAAAACCCGAATGCTTTTAACACATCCTACGTTGTTTATCTACTGAACAGGATTCACTGTTGAGCGTCTGGCCGAGGTTTTCTTGTTGGTTTGCAGTCTCACATGGGGTAGTTAAGCACCACGTCCTGTTTGGCCAACTCCAACAACATAGGGTCGTCGAAGAACTTGCTGATACTCACATCTTCACTCAGACCCTGCAAAACAAAAAATCTAATTCATAGAAAAAACACCACCAATAACTATGATCAATTATTAAAAATGTGGAATCAAGTCTCACCTTTCGCCTTCGGGTTTTGATCATGAACTCTCGGGCCAGATGGGGGGCAGGCTGAGGCTCAAGAGGCCTGATCACGATACTCTTGTCCAAAGGGTCACCAGGAACAATCTGCAGACAAATATAACAGATCGTAAAACAACCTGCAGCTATGGAAATATGAGAAACAATCTGACAACACACATCACACGTTGAGCTTTAACAAGCTGAGTGGACACTTCTAATATTGGCTTTGAATAATTCTTTTTGATTAAGTTGCAGATTTGTTCTGTTGTTACTGAGTCAGGAGTGTGTCCATCAACATGGTGGAAAATGAAACCTCACGACTGTCACGACTTCAGCGCATGACCCGCATCAGTGCAACGTTAGCAGGTCGAGTTAGACGACGTTAAGTGTTCACAGGCTTTTAAAATGAATCACTAAAGCCATTATCCTAAGGAGATCATAGTATGACCTTCACTGAGCGATGCAGCCTTAAATGCAGTGACAGAGGGAAGAGGGAATGTTTGGCAGAAATGCTGAATCTGAAAAAAATAGGTGGACTACATAAGACATTTCCAGCCGGGAAAAGATTAAACAGGAAGAAAAGGGAAAAAATAATCAATGGAATGGCTGAAGTCCAATCAACAGATGGACGAGAGCCGCAAACCACAGTCACTCAACACTGTGCTGTCTGTTTTCCAAACTAATGAGTAGAATGGGGTGGCCAACATAGCTGAGGGACTCCTGTGTTATTTGTACTTTCTAGGGCAGTTAAATCTACGTGTTAACCAGTAACAATCAAAGAATCCGAGTCTACAAATCTCAATACAAGTAAACAAGTGCAATTAATTGACTTTGTCTCTTGGAGACTTCTGTACACTGGTACAACAGAAGACTTTTAGATATTTAGAATACGGTATCAGCTTGGTACCAAAGTATTGGACCATTTAATGACAAATTGGATACGAAAGGCTAAGTTCAGCTGATAAAAATGTTTTAGATATAAACAAAGATGAAATCTTCTTTACTAACTGCTTCGTGGTCATAATGACAATTTCCACTTTATAAATTGTAGATAATCAATGAAACATTTATAAAAAACTGCTCATTTCTAAACGTTCAGCACAAAGGATTTCATTTATTTTTTATGTTTTCAAAGAATCTATGGCTGTAACATCTACATGTAAATAAGAAATGAAGAAATTGTTGTGTTAACACCTCAAACGGATAAAACAAATGTTAGGAGGAAAAATCACATTTACACCAATTAAATCCTATTTCCTTTAGGTGGAGTTCATTTTCACTGACACAGCTCTGCAGAGTGCAGACACAAACACACATCAGACAGAGAGACACATGTTACATTTAAAACTTCATGACTCAACACCACATCAAAAGCAGTTTAGCCAGAGTGTCAGATGTGTGCACAGGGCCGCTGCCCGAGCTGCCACGGACCTGAGTGCACGGGTGACACGTTATCATTTGTATTACAGGAAGACGCTAACATTAGGTGCAAAGCAGAATTGTTTTCCTATTAAAACGTTACCTGCCAATGGTGGAACACAGACAGGGCGAAGGCCTGTCCCTGTGTATGTGTGCGGAGGTCTGTCTCAAAGCCAAAGGAGTCGATGGCTGGGATGAAAGCTTTAATGGTGTAGAGTGGCGACCCTGGAATAGGTGCATCCTGGGTGACGTGACCCCTGAGAGATGACAAACATGCCACCAGATCAAAGCAACATACCCACTGCTATGCGCCGACCTTTAAATAAATCTGTGCCTCCTGTTTGTTTGTGACCAATTATCAAAAGTGTTAATGATTGTTTTCAGCAGTTGACATCCACATAAAAAAAGACAAACCTCCTTCGAGCCAGCACAGTGTAGACCGCAGACACACAATCAGCTGGAGCTTGAACCTCCACAAAGTAGTACGGCTCCATCAAGCGTGGCGTGGCCTGAAACACAGGAAAAGTATAATTGAACGCACGCCTGTGGAGATGGTGTGGTCGTCCCGTCTAAAGCTGACCCACAGGTTTAACAACATCAGTGAAAGCACCGACGACGAAAGGAGCCAAAATCAGGGAAAGACTAATGTCAGTATACAGCAATTAAAACGCAACGTCAGCAAAGTCTAATCAAGGTAATGGAACTATGATGAAGTGTGGAGAAGCTAGTGGAAGATGAGGAAAACATCAGAGTAGTGGGACCTACCATGAGGAAAGCAGAGTACACCACTCTCCTGGCCGTAGGAATGACCTGGCCGCCGCCTCTGTGGAGAGGCTCCTGGGCGATGACGGCGTCCAGGATTTTAAACTTGACATTCCTGATGGCTGAGGGCAGCAGAAAGACTGAGTTATGGCAACTTTAAAACTAATGTGGAAACAAGGATTTTGTCTGATATAACGTACGTTCGTCACACAGAGGTCCCTCCCTGGTGCCCCACTGGAAGCCCTGAACAATGCTGTCTTTGACTGAGCCGAGCAGCGCCTTGTCCACCTACAGAGGAGAAGCAAACACCTTCAGTTCGCTATAACAAAAAAAAAAACATTCTTTCATGGGATGTGCTAAGAAGCAAAAATCATTAGCTTCATTGGTCGTTTGTATGTGTGAGGGTTTGCCACTTGTTTTCTGTTATTCGAATGAATATCTGAATATTTTCTCGTCTTCTAAATTTCACTTCCATATGTTTTCCGGATAGTAGCGCCGATACAGATCTAGCAGCTGTCCAAACTCTGCAGATGTTGGTGGCTCTACATTCTGACCAACCTAAAGCAGTAAAAAGTCACCTCAGAAGGCAGCGTATCATCAACAAGAATGTTTGGTCCCGTTGTGTCTGGTCCGAAGGCCCAGATAGACCTGGCAGCCAGCAGATCCCAGTCGTACTTAGTCTGGAAAAACTCTCCCAGCTTCTTCCTGCCACAAGGAAACAAAACAGCCACTGGTTGAAAGGAGGTCTGCACATGGTGTCAGCTGGAACATTAAGGAGATTGGTTGATGTGGGGCAGAGGGGTTAATGGAACAGGAGGAGCAGAGCGGAGGTTTAGTTTAATGGTGTGTGAAGTATGTCACTCGTCCGGCGTTGCTACTCCGTGCTGGCACTGCTGGGTCCAGATGGCCTCGCAGATGAGCAAAGTACTGACAGGAAGCCGCTCTCAAGCCGGACACACACACACTCGTAGTTGAGATTCATGTCTGCTTTTAATGCACGATTCAATTACTGAGAGTGAACTGATCAATATACCAAAGAGGGCTTCTAATGAGCACACGGATGGGTGATGCATAGAAGGCTGTCCTTTATATAACTTGCATATTACCTGCAAACACAGAGACTTTTACTGACACACATCGGTTACTGATACAGCTTTACTGGTTCACTCTCCGAGTGTGAGCTTTGCATCAGTCCCAGTGGGCCGCTGAGAAAATCTTCTACATCATACCTGTTCCATGTGATCTGCACCACTTCGTTCTCTATGTCCTCAGCCAGTCCCTTCTCCAAAGGCTCAGCAATCATGGTGATCTTATTCCTGTCAATCACATCACACAGCTGTCAATCCCTCACTCTGGGTGGCAGGACTGACTGATGCAGAATCCACATCACCTCAAAGTGGACAGTTGGCAGTTTTATCTCCACAGAGCATCCAATCTGACCATCATAGTTAGCTCATGCCATGTTGTTGAATATGTGAATAAAAACAGAAATACGCACTTTTTGTTTGGCGTTTCAGCAAAGCACTTGAGAGATGACGTCTCCACAACCGTCTCACAGAATGTAACGACTGGATCGGCAACCTGTGCGTGAAGAGAAACATTACAAAATGTATATAGTATCCTACTGATTATAGAGTAATATATCACGTATTACTAAGTGCTATATATTCATATATATTGATGAAGCACCCCCTCACTATGAAATGAGCCCAAGAAAGCAAATCCAAGCTACTGAGTGATATAATGTGACTGTGTGTTGAAATAATTACTTTAATATCAATCTCAGAGTACATCTTGCGCAGGTCGTGCATGACACAGTCCAGGTAGAGCTCTCCTGTGCCTAAAATAACATGTTCACCAGATTCCTCCACCTGAAAGAAAACATATCCGCATAGAAATTATTACACTTTATATCCTGTAATGACGGTCATTCGATTAACCTTCTCACTTTGAAAAAACACTTCTGTCACCAACATACTTTTGTGGTTAGAGACGGATAGCTCTTGTTGACCTTCCTCAGCCCGTCCAACATTTTAGGCAGCTCCGACGGGTTAACGGGCTCCACTGCAATCTTAATAACTGAAGCCGTGTTGAACTTCAATGGCCTGAAAATCTGAGCCTGGAAGAGAAAATTCAAAGTGTAAACATCAACTCGGGGTTATTTTTAAGACTTTCAGGGTATTTCTACTCTGTGTCTCACCTCTTCGTTGCCCCTGGGTTCTGTGATTGTGGCGGTTTTGACGATCGGTTGGTCACAGCCTTCGATGAGGACCCAGTTGCCAGCAGGGACTCTGTTCACCTCAATTTGGTACCTAAAATGTTGACAGAATTGTAAAAACTGAATACAGAGAATGATTTATTCTACTAGTGTAATAAAGCCAACCTCTGGTGCATACCTGGCGACAGAAATCCAGAGTCGACCCACTGTGCAGACCTGGGAGTCCTCCTCATCTTCAAGGGTGTAGTTCTCTCCTAAAACCTTGACAGGCTGGCCTGCCTGAATAGTCCCACTCAGAACCCGGCCAAAGGCATGGAACTGAACCCCGTCCTCAGTGCTGTACATCTTAGTGGTGTGGCACATCAAAGGGCCCTGGGGGGCAAGAGACATGAGGTGAGCAGGAGAGGGGGATTAGGGACAGAAAGTAGGACAGGAAAGTCCAGTTTCTTCCAAAGACGGGCTTTAGCAGAAGACTTTTAATTGGAGCTCGGAAAACTGTGATCAATGTGCTGCATTGTCTCGAACGGGCCTGTTTGTTTTGGAGCGCTATTTTAATTGGCTTGTTCGTTTTAAGCCAAAACTAAAAAGTCCGTTGGCTTAATGTGTAAAACTCGATGGATTAACAAGACTCATTTCCACTACACCTACGCTCCATGACAGTATTCGCTCCTCACTGTAAAATAAACAGGAGACTCATGTTCTGCCTTCGTTATACTCACGTCAGGGTCACACTCTGCCATGGCTTCCCCCAGGTCTGAATCTAGGCCTCCTGTGTAGGTGTGCTCTATCTTGTTCCTAGCGCCCTCTTGTGGTGAAGGGATGTGTTGTACACACAAATCCACAAAGCCTGCAGGGAGGAAATATGCTTAAAACAGATTCATCACAATGCCCCTTATCTCAAGATTAAAATCACAATTATATGCTAATACAGACTCACTTCATCTGCAGGGTTATAACTATTTTATTTAAATAGCACTTAACACACAGCAGCTAATTAAAATACAATAAAACACTGGTTTAAAATAAACCATACCAGTGAACTCTCCAAAGAAGCGGTTGCAGACCAGCCTCAGCAGGGGTTTGATGTTCAGCTTGAGTTCCTCTTTAGTCAGGTGGATGCCTAGCTCATCCAGAACTCGAGGGAGGGATGTGTCCACATCCCCAACGACCTAGACGCAAAGAGAATTATAAACAGCGATACTGATGGATCCACAGAGTGCAGAGTTACGTGTTGGTGGAAAATGATGATAGACATGCCCAACCTGTGAAAGTATCTTGTAGAGAGGCTCCAGGACAAATTCAACAAAGCTGCGCTGGGAGTTACTGCTGGGAGCTTTCTTTGTGAACTTGCGACTAAAAATAAAAGAAAAGGAAAAAACATGACATCATCAGGATGTTCGAGAAGACGACAGCAGAGAGGCTGGTTCTGGTAAAAAAAAAAGTAGTTACTCACGTTTTGGGGTTGAAATAAATGTCTCCCCAGAGCCTTTTAGCAAACTCGTTGTAGTTAATGTCGCCTGTAAAAAGAGTTCTTTTATATAATTATAGGTGAAGTAGGCTTGAGATGTTATAGATAAGCCTGGCTTTTTGTTTGTTTTTAGTTTTCTCACCGTAGGTATCGGAGTAGATCTTGGCAAAAGACCCCAGAGTGAAACAAATACTGTACTGAGAGCTGGCAAAGCAAACATTTCCAAGGAGAGGGGACACCACCAAGTTCTCGTCTGTGGAGTATGTGCTGAAAGAGAAGAGAAATTACCACTTGTATGTCTGCTTTGGTGAATATACACACACGTCAATATGATTACTAAAGAGAGATTCTTTTAGAATAAAAAACATTTTGACAACAACTCAGCAACAACAGTTTACTCACCAACATAAGGGAGAGAAAAAACCAACAAAGGAACTTTTGTGCTGCAAAATTCATATGCTATAAATGAGTATTTACCTGAGCAAACCATTAACCTCATCCACAATGTGGCGAAGTTTATAATAAGCATCTGTAGGAGGCAGTTTGAGCTCCAAAATGAGCCGGTCCACTTTGTTGATGCAGATGGTGATGGCCATACGCTCCTGAACGGCGTGTTTAATTAGGCGCTCTGTGTTGAGCATCACCTGGGCAGAGATACACAAAGGTCTGGGTTACACAGAAGGTTGAAGAAACCAATATATGTGCAGAAGAATAGTGGGATATGGAACACATTGAAAAAGTAAAAAAGAAATGACTGACTCCTTCTGCAGCATCAATGAAGAGGACAACGCCATCTGAGATCCGAATGCTAGATGTGACCTCGTCTGAGAAGTTTACGTGGCCTTTAACAGAGAGACATCATTATACATCATTTGTTGATAACGTATATATAACATTCTATAGTTCACGTACATTCAAATAAAGCTTTTATTAAATAGAGCATCCAGTTTAAATACGATACCTGGTGTATCCATGATGTTAAAAAGGTAGGATTTGCCTCTGGAGTCCGGAAGAACCAGTGTGACAGGAGTACTCTTAATACCAACTCCCCTCTACATCAAAAGAAAAATGGAAACAAACTGTAGCAAAGGAAACTATTTTCAAAGAAATAATCAAAAGTTTAACATTGTATTGTATTCTACTGAAGCTCATATCTTCATGTTTGTAGCAACAAACATTAAATGAAAACACTTACCTCCTGTTCTGTAAAGAGAATGTCTGTGTACCGGAGCTGAAAGGGTTAATAAAGTATGTCAGTCTCTGCTGTCCTACTCAGTATTATGTTGAACTAGAGGGCATTTAGTTATTGATAGTCTTTTTGTTGTTATTAGGTTACTAAATAAGCATAAGCAATACTTACATCAACATCATCTCGCTTCCTGATTTCTGGATGTGTCTGCTCAATCAGGCAGTCCACAAAACAAGTCTGGACAAAATAAATAAACTCATCAGATCCACATAAGAGAGATGGAAATGAAGTGCAGCCATGACATTGGAATAAGCTCCTAAATGTTTCCGTCTCAGGAACATGGACAAAATGTCACCGAAGAGCCCAGAGTAGAACAACACAGTTAAAAAAAGAGTCAGAAGCAGCCAAAAGCCAGGCTCTAACCTTGCCATGGTGAAGGTGACCACACAACGTGACATTGCGAATCAGCTCTGTCCCGTCCATCAGATCTGCAAGGAATCTGCCAAGAGAGTTATCTTAAAACATATAAAAACTGCACATGTTCTAGGACACAAAATCAAAGGACACTTTGCTGATCCTAAACTTAAGTTTAACTGGAACACGAGCCACATATGTAAAGTAACCATCTGTGCAATAACAACACAATCATCGAAATGCATTGGTGGCAGTTATTCCCTCCAGTTTGGGTTAAACAAAGGTTTCTATATACATGTGCATGCTAAAAAAGGACATGTGATTTTCAGTCTGACAGTTCTGATAGTGATGTCAGATACAGATTTGTGATTTACAATTGATTTAAAAAAAAAATCCAACTAAATAATAATTTTGATCATCAATAATTACTTGGTGGCGAAAAGGTTGGAGTTTGACCCCTTAGCCACATTCACATAAACGCCACACGGATGACTTACTCCATATCATAGACAGTAGCAGGCAACTCCTGTTCCATCAGGGTGAACTGCTTGTTCTTCACAGGTTTTATGATCGGCTCTAGAGTAGTGAGAAAACACAAGTGTTTACGCATTGCCTTGACAGCACAAGTTATTTTTGTCACAATAAGACAAACTGTACACCAATTGTCCAAGTGGGTGCATTTAAACTCAACGTAAGCATGTAACTACCCTCGTTTTTTGCCTAATCTCTAACCTGTAAGAGGCTGTGTATCTTCCTCTTGAACAATAGTTTCCACTTCGGGTCCATAAACCTCCTCTGCAGTAGGGTAGTACTTCTTGTCCTCATGCAGGACCACCTCCATCCCTGGAACATCCTCATCTGCATCCACAGGTTCATCCTCATCATCGTCATCGCCCTGCACAACGACAGTGTTAGTATTTGTGCACGGCATAAACAAACTTGGTAATAACTATTCACAATGAATTTGAAGACTACCTCATCAGCATCTCTGTCCTCCGCTTCCAGATCCTCTTCATCATCGTCTGAGTCCAGCTCTGGACCGATGTAGTTACCAAACTCGTCATACAGATCAGCCTCCATCGTTTAGAGACCCGTGAGAAGACCTGCGATGGTGGTGAAAATCATTAATACTAATGAAGGGTACAATACTAATTAGCCAAACCGTTTAATAATAAAAATGTAGGCTGTTCAGGAGCGAGTTTTGTCATATTCGTCTATTTACAATACAAACTAAAAATTAATTATATTTGCAATGAAGCTAATCAAGCTAACTGTGTAGCATGAGATGCTTATCTGTTTAGTAGTTTAGTTTGTTATTTGTCTATCGTACAGATTTCCGTCGGCAGATAATTAGAATTTAAAATATTGCATAATGCGAATGTTTTTATTGTCTATAAACTTTCTGTTAGAAAGCCCAAAACTAGCATTTTAGACAGCTAAACAGGAAAGCAATGAATGGACGACGTTTTGACTACGTTATTGTTTAGCGTTTTAGCTAGCGATAATTGCTTTGATATACTGCATTCCACTTAACCCTGCAACCTACAAAACACACTTACCTTTAATCGGTTATGATATAGCCAGCAAACAATATTATCGAAGACGGGTAAAATTTGGTATTTGTTCAGAAGATAAATAAATTCTCAAATAGCGCCATGCGCATGGGAAACTGCTTCCGCTTTTCTTCTTCTATTGACATGTGAGCATTGAATGTAAACTCAATACCGCCCCCGTTGACAGAGCCGGTGTTACTACAGGTGGTCTAACCGACGCACACATCCGGTTGTATGCAGAAATTATACAACCCTCTAGAAACACCGGGATTTAAATGACACTTTACCGCAATGCAACCTTTTATTTCACATATTATAGAAATAAATAAGAAAATAGAAAAAAATTATTTGTCTGTCCAGCAGTTAAAAGCTCCAAATTAGCAAATGTTCCCACTAAGACTCGTGATCTATGTTTGTATGTACTTATTATCCAAACAATTACTATTTATGTTTGTATTTTTATGTTTAGAAATCAAATAATGAACTATTTAAATTTAAACAGGGCTGTTTAAATAAACAGGGCTACTGGTTGCTTTTGGTCACTGGTGAAATCATGAAACAGCCATGTACAGGATAATCAGGGTGACCGCAAAAAGTTATATACATGCCGGACTCAGCCACGGATAAAGCTGAAAAATTGTATTTTCCGTTAGACACTTCCACCCTAAAGTGCTTGAAATAGACAACTGCAGTTGTACCTTGTAACCACTAGATGGTAATCATGAAAGTACACGTGAAGAAATAAACTGTGTTTGGGCAGGTTGTACCTAAAATTTTAAAGTTAATTTTGAAAGCGGTTTAAATATTATTATATTAAATGTTAAGTTTAGACTGACTTAGAATTTATACTAAACACCAGAATAATAGGATCATTTATGACTTTATGGTTGTTGCGTGTCTTATGATTTGATTGTATGTCTACCATATAACTTCAAATCGCTGTTACAGGGCGGGTTTATATATTATGATGAATACATGTGCATTAATAACTTATTACCTTTACCTTTATCCTGCACTTGCTTAATGCACTTCTGGTCAGACCTAAACTGCCTTAGACGTGTAGACCTGTACTTGTACATGTGTGATGACAATGAAGTTGAATATAATCTAATCTAATTAAAATTTATTGTTGGAGTGTGTGTGTGTGTGTGTGTGGGGGGGGGGGGGGGTAGTCAAATGTCTTTCTGTGGCAGGATGTCAGTGATGTGAGGGAGACAGGTTATGAATGCTTCCATGTAATAAATTTCAGACAGAGAGTTTCACTTGATGGCTTTATTTCCTGCTGGTGGTAATATTTTCTAGGCATGGCCTACACAGTAAACACACTGGTCAACAACTTATACAAACAAAGAAAGACAGACACAACTCTTAACACAGCTACAAATCTTCTGTTAATTTCATCTTCCAAAAAACGTGCAGTTTGTAAGAAAATGCTTGGTTAATATTACAACTATTGCTGTTACTGTAATCACAGGGATTTCTTCACTGACCCAGATTAACTTGAAAGCAACATGTTCAGCTGAAAATTAATGAATGAACTCAGACACACACATTATGTCCTTTAATGTTTTCTTCTTTAACAGAACATTGGATTTGTGATTGAGTTCCTCACAGTGTCCCATCGACCTCCACGCACTGAGGCGCTTAACTGAAGACTGGGCGCGACACGTTTTGTTGTTTTAGTATTACTGGCCGTACAGAGGATCATATTGCCTCAATTTATGAGATTATTTTACCTGAGAATATGACTAAAAACCCCACACATCTCCACTGTCCCCTCGCTGTTTGTGCGTGACCCTCTACTCTGCCACCAGCTTCCTAAGTCGCTGCACCACATCTTCCCCGCTCAGCCACGGTACCGTTACCGCCTTGAACTCTCCGGGCATGGCTTCGTGGGTCTCCGTGATCAGACGGTGCATGGGGAAGTCCCGTCGCGGAAAGGCCACGTCCCGGGGCCCGAGGGACATGGCCGGGCAGAAGTCGTTGGCCCCGTCTCCTACGTAGAAGATCCTCTGATAGGGACGGCCCCGCTCCTGCGTCCTGCGCGCCACATAGTCCTTTACGACCGCCTGCTTGCACATGTTGTCAGGGCACCGTGCGCAGTCGTGGCTGTGGAAGGGCCTCAACACCAGCCGCCCGTCCTTGTTGAAGGTGGCCGGATTGGTGAAGACCCGGTTGAAAAGCTGGCGGGCTCCTGCGCGCCGGAGCCAGGATTCGATGAAGAAGGTGTTGGCGTCAGACACCAGCACCACCTCAAAGTCCTGCGGACGTGTGCGGATGAACTGGAGGAGGGGGAGCATGCCAGGGGTGGCCGGGAGCTTCTCCATGATGCTGCGTATGTCGCTCTCCCTGACGCCCTGTTCTGCCAGGTGGGCCAGGACGCGCTGCATGTACTCGTTGTAGCGCCCGGGCTGATAGGTGTCCTTCAGCCAGCCGGGAAGCTGCTGACTCGGAGCGGCCTGCACCACCATGTCATCGCTGGTTTCGTCCACGATGGTCTCATCGAAGTCAAAGAAGATGAGGAAGCGCTTGTCAGAGGAGATGCGGCTCGAATTTGAGGCCATGATCTCCGAGCGTCTGGATCTGTGGGGGTCCTCCTCGCCTGGGGGATGGGGTGGGACATAACAGCAGTTGAAGATTGAATCCCCCATTAACAACTATGCCACAGCTCTTACTGTTGCCAAGTGGCATCCAATCTCATTTCTTGCGCCCCCTCTCTCCAATATCACGCGCCAGGCCCCGGCAGCGCTGCTTTCTGAGGAGCATTCATGCATGAACGAGAAAGGGTTGGGGTGGGGGGCAAAACAGAACCAAATATGTTTTTATAATAATAAGAAATAGACACATTTAAGGAAAGAAAACGTATTCTAGGTTATGTTCGGATGTTTATAGACCAATGCAGAACACCAGCAGCCTTTTCAGAGGCAGCACCTCACAGCTCAGGGATCCCTGAACACTTAAGGCCTTCCATTAACAGTAAGGATCAATTAGGAGGTGACGCTCAGGAGTCATTACGTCAGAATGGAAATGATCAAAATCAGTCTCACCGTGTTCAGACAATCAAGCAAATCCATCCACTGTACTTCACAAAAACAAGCAGCACGTTTCTTTTGCGTGTAGCAGCTGCTGCCGCTGCATTATACCTCTGATTCTCCTCGGTGTCAGCGCTGGATGTCCGCCGCTCCTGAGTCTTCCTGCTGCTTCCAGGCGTCTTCAGTGTCTGCTGGAAAACACAGTGAGTGCTGGGTGGCATGAGAAACACGCGTTCAGAGTCGTTACTAAAGCCATTAAACCAAAGTCACTGGAGAGCCTTTGCTTATGTTACACTACTATTTAGAAATTCCGGTTGGGATCAAACCTAATCAGAATATTTCTCTCCAGAAGTGCACTCTGGCCAAAATAGAATCCAAATTAATCGGCAAGACACAATAAAGCTGTTATCCTGACAACCTGCACAACCTTCATTAGAACATGTTATCAGTTGCAAATAATTTTGGATTTTCAAAAAAATCACCAGCGCTAGTCTCGATCCCCGGTGTCGCTCAGATCCGAACCGGTCCGGTCCCGCAGAGAGTAAAGACAGAGATCCGCCGGTGGTACGAGCACATTTATGTGACAGTCTGAACCAACAGAGCCGCGGCGGACGTGAGCGCGCCTACAAGTCCGCCCATCTAATAGCAGCCCACTGAGCGCGTTCATGATACTTTGAAAAGAGAGAAGAGGGGAGATTGGAACCATGTGGGTGGAAGTCAAAACTAACGGCAGAACAAGTCTTCTGTTTTTAAGTGCAGCATCAGCCCAGTTTAGACCTTGGTGTCTGGGACACCAGAGCAGGCAGACAAAGGAAAATCATCAGTAATTATTGACACTAACGACGTTCACCTGACCTGATGATTGCTCCAAGCAGAAATTACATTTATTAACTCAGTTTTATATTGATTACCTAAACTAATGATGAAATACCCCCAACAGGACGGTCTGAATGTGGAGTTCTGCACAGAACCAGTGGTTCTGGGTGATTGTACATTCCACAATTCTTTTTGGTTTTGCCTCAGAGAGAGCATTTTTATGTTGAAGACTGGACTGGCGTCAAAACTTGTTGGCCTTGTACCATGATGTTGCTCGTTCACGGGTGTTTTTGGGGTTGTTGTCTGGTTGAATCACACGTTTACTTTTCGGCACAAGGCGACATGACCTCTTCAAGAATTTTCATGTAGTCAAACTGATCCACGATCACTGCATGTGATAAATACACAGTGTTCAGTGTTTGGAGGTCATCTGTGGTCCCTTGACCTAAAAAGAACAAGCTTGCTTTCATTAGTATAACATGTTGAGTAATTTCTCCTTTGGAGGCTCTAAGCTCTTTAACACGCTTTTCCAAACATAAATTGGTCCAAACTTTGTGGGTGCTGGTGTGACTCTACATTGATATTACAATTAACTGAATACTTCAAATTTGACACATAGAAATATAATTTCTACACAAAACAGTGATTGATCAGGTTGATGTCAGATTATATATTCTCACACACACACGTTGAAATAAAGACAGGAATGTGGATAAAGTTGTATAACATTTCAGTCAAATTTATGATGTATATCAAAAGGAAGTCTCAGTTTATTAACTAAGGTGGAACATTAGCGCAGCACAGCAAGGGCGTTCGTGTTAGCTGCTTGTTTCTCCACAAGATAAAACTGAAAATATACTGATTAATGAGCTGCACAGCAACTTTCAGAGCAGCGAACACACGCCTGAAAGAACACGGGGTGAAGCCCTGCTCGCCTTTATCTGCCATCTGACAGACGCAGCCTCCCCCTTTCTCTATACGACAAGGCGTAATGACTAACAGCTGGGGTGGCTGGCTGTTTTCAAACCCAAATGGGGATGGAGATGTACAGACGGTGTGTTATTATCTCCTCTGCTAGTGAAGAGAGCCTCGGTACCTGACCACCCACTCACCATCAGTGACTCATTCACACTTCTTACTACGCGTTGGGCCGCGCTGCTACCATATAGGACTATGTGACTCATCGGTGTGCCACTTAAAACTACCTATGGTGATAAAGGGCACATGGTATTTTAGTAGGTATTCTAGTAGCAGCAGTAATAGTCTTAATGCACACTTAGGAGGAACACAGATAATGGATAAAAAATGGTTGAGTTGGAATAAATATCCAAAATGTTTTTGTGACGAGTTTCAGTTTTGGATGCAATGGGAAAAAATAGTTACACTTTCCTCACTATGCACTTGTCTAAAAGGTTAAACAAAAATAGCTGTAGGTAATTTAACCCCGACTGAGAATAAGGGTAATAACTGTACTAGAAATACAATAAAAACCTATTGCAAGAGTCTCGCAGGTCATCTTCAAAAACATTTCACTTTAAGTCCATTTAAAAAGACTCGCCAAAGTGTAAATGGTTCACCCTGAATAAAACAGGAAGTGGCCACAAAGAAGAGGACCTGCAATTTTTCTTGTCCTTGTCAGGTTTAAAAAGCAAAGAAACCAGAGTTATTCAGTTCCAAGCCCAGTGACCCTAATATAGCAAAATAATCACATCAATCACATGTGCAGTTGCACCAGTTGGGAGGAATGTAAGCTACCCAGCAAAGCTTGTTGTTGAAGTTCACTGTAGGAGAACCCACTGACCCACTATCAGGAACAGGGTGTGCATGTTGTCACAGCAACCCAATACAGCTTGAAGATAAAGAGAGGAAAACAAATGTATGATGTGATGGCTACTCGTTTTTACTTCTCAAAGTTAGCAGTCAGTTAAATGTACATTATCAAAAAAGGCCCAACCTTATCACTTCTCCTCAATCTCCAAATAACATACAAAAAAGAAGACAAACCAAGACATTATAAAGCTGCACATTTTGTACCAGATACAATAAAATACACAATGCTACATTAAGTGGTTAAAAATACAAAGGGGAAAAAGTATATTGATTTTTAAAACATCTTTAAAGAATATACAATGTTATTTTTTTTTAACTAGCCAAGAATTTTAGTAGAAAGTGCATTCTATATAACAAAGAAAGGAGGAGGAGAATCATTCGGCAAACTGACCGGTCGAATAGAACACGACAGAAACAAACCCCCAAAAAATGAATATGACAGAGTAAAGTATTTCAGATGTTGAGTGGAGGGGCTGGTGTAAAGTCACCAAAGCAAAAGGAACACTGCTTTCACTTTAGGGCAGGTCCGTATTGGAGCAAAGATGTGTTTTAAGAACACTAAATTTAACGTGAGCATATACTAAAAGAAATGTTCACATGCTGTGGTCCCTTCCACACTACCCCCCCTCCACCCAGGATTCTCCTCCTTTCCTTGCCTAAAAACATCCACTCAAAGTAATCACCTCCACCCTCTCTCCATGCAGCCACAACTGCACTCTGTTGCACAATGCATCGTTAGTCCCTCTCTTCCCTGCGCCTCACCCACGCAGCAGTAAAGTGCAGAGAATACACACAAATGAAAAGGCTTTCCAAAAAAAAAAAAAAGAGACAAAGATCCGTACTGCAAAATGCTCGAGCACAGCAGTGAACCCAGGAGGACATAAGCAATTAATGCAGTGATATTAAGAACCACAGAAATGGCAAGATAATAGCGGGTCTCATCTTAAATAAGGACTACTGAGCTTAACCACTTCAGACTGAACACAGCCGAGAAAGAGAATCATAATAAATTTACTCCTATTGTTCATCTCAGCTATCCCCAAATACACATATATTGGGGCACACTGTGTAAAAGCAGCTTTTGGTACAAGAGCACTGGGGATAACCAGACAGACAGGCACAGACTAATACATACACACACACACACACACACACACACACTGAACTCAATGTTACTCCTAAACACTCTGTCAGACTGGGTGAAGAGGTACAACCAAGCAACCCATACTCATGTCAAGTACTTGCCATTTCTTCAACCGTCTCTGCTTCTATGAAACAACATTCACACCATCAGCTTTTACAGAAAGAAATGTAATGTCATGAGCTCACTTTTACAAGTTATTAGAAGTTGTATGACCACTGCCTTCAATCATGACACTTCCTATTTCAGGTGCTAACGACAGTTATATCTAAACTACAGAACCATTCATTAGCTTAAAACGGAAAGTATTAGAGAGCGCTGAAAAACAAAAACAAACAAACCTGAATGACTTGTCAGCCATCATTCTGCGTAGGCAACATTCAACAGGTTTAGACACACATATGCCTGTGTGGGTCATGTTATGTCAGTATGATGAAAAGCCAAAAACAAACCCTTACATTACAGCAACGCCCCACACCAAACCATGGAATACAGGCTGAGAGGAAAATGCATAATTGTTTGTTAAGAACTGTGATGAAAAAGGTCCCAGGTGTGTATACTGTGTGTCAGATGACCTTTAACATGGTAACCCGTATCATTTCAACAGCAGCGAAGGAAGGTGGGGTAAATCCTGATGGGGCCACGTGTCTGGCCCCTCACAGTGGCAGTATAGTGACAGTCATCTAAAAGTATCTGTTGACTAACAGTACTGAAAGCTGAGGTTGCACCGATCACCGTAAGTAGATCAGTGACCATATGGTCTTTGTCTTTTGCGTGTGCTTGAGTAAGTGTGAGGGTATGCGTGCCTAGGGCGTATCCCGCATAACTTGAGTTTCTTGACCACAAAATAACGAGTCAAAAATTCAAATCCATTGTAGAAAAGCCAGACTGGCATACATGACAATACACAGTTTCTTGTAATATTACACTTCTGAAAATCAAATGGAAAAGCAAAATTAAGAAATATTTCATGTACTGGAATGGAAAGCACCATTTAACCGTGATATGAATCTTAGACTGAGTCTAGATTCAACAAATCATTTACAAAACCTTTTCTCTATACAAAAATTCCTGCCTCCGTTTTACTGTCATTAATGGCATTGTGTCTTGCACCACTGCTGTTGCCTCAGAGAAAACCTCAGCCTCGGGACACTGAAAGGCTCAGGTGGATCCACGACATTCATTACACATTTCTGGAGGGCCTGAGGCTCTGCAGTACAACTTGGACAGGTTGAGTATTGCTTCTGGGAGGACCTGCGCTGAAAGCAAACGTTCTGACCAATGTGCAGCCATGAGTCAACTTGGGAAAAAAGTTCAATGATCTTTGATGATCCACGAAGCCCAGATAAGTCGTATGTCGACTTTCATCAGCAGCTTTTGATGAAAAGGAGATAATTTACACCCATCAATGTACAGATCACACCGAAGCCACTGGGAAGATTTCCTAAGAAATGTTCAAGAACAAAAATTCTAGGAGGTTGTAAAATTGTTGAAGGTTTTTAAGTAAGAGTCCTACTTAAAGCTTCATGCGTGTACTGAAGGTGTTTCAGTTAGAAGATTTCCACACATGCACAGGTGTGTGTGTGTTAGTCGATCTGTTTGAAAGGAGCACCCATACATTAGGGGGCTTGCAACTGAGGCAGGACTATGAAGCGCCCTTTGGTTTGGGCCTGCAGAGATGGAGCACAGGTCAGTGGTGCTGTGGGGCTCCTGGACCCTTGTCAGGGGGGGGCATGTGGTGCAGGTAGCCACTGTCCTCATGCCCACAGTGGTTTAGGGGCTCGCTTTTGAAAAGCGCGGGGGGAGGGGGCAGGTGGGAGACTGGGGGCACAGCCAGGTGATGGTGGGGATGAGGTGGGACATGTTGGGTTGTGTTCGGAAGGTGCTGCTGGGTTGTCGGGGTGTGTGGATGATGGTGAGATTGGGTTGAATGGAGCTGTACATGGGAAAATGTTTGTCCCATGGGGCCTCGTGGAGGCATGGGCCCTCCTGTTGGACTGAGGCCCAGGGTAGCTGAGGAGGTGGTCGGGGTGGCAGCTGAAGGACCGGGACCAGAGGTGGAGGAAGTGGAGGACGGGGTGTTGGCAAAGATGCGGATAGGCACAGGTGGGCCGCTGGTTTGCAAAACCACAGGGCTGGTGACCCGGAAACACTTCTCTTTGTGTGCTTTGAGCATGTTGGAGAAGCGGAAGCGCTGGCCACACACCTCGCAAGGATAGGGCTTCTCCCCCGTGTGCGTGCGGCGGTGGCGCTTCATGTTGGGCCGGCTGGTGAAGCTTTTCCCACAGATTTCACAAATGAAAGGCTTCTCTCCTGCACAGATTCAGAAATAAGTGAAGTAGTTCATCGCTTAACAATAAGATTGTAGCAACACAGAGAAAACAATATGGTGCATCACAGCGAAATCTTTAGCTGTCATTTAAAAAAATATATTCAAGCTCTCAAAATAACAATGTTAACTTTCCCCAAGTTTCTAATCATTTCCATTTTCAGAGAGAGCAGCAGTTGTCTTTTAAAAATGCAAATAAGTTGCCATTTTGAATTACGGGTCTTTACTGTCAACCCACCCACTCTGCAGGAAGCTATTACCAATTACCCTTAGAGGCGAGATGTGAAAGTGAACAAGTGAACAACAGCAGCTCCGTTGGAATGCCGCTCTCATTAACCTCCCTCCATGGAGCCACTGAATGTGCCTGCTTCCACCCACACAGCCATCTAATAGCAGGCTGTTGAAGGGCTCTCTAAAATGCCTTTTTTTTCCTGGCATGTTCTGTGTGGATCTCCTCCAAACGGATTATCAAAAGGTGACAACTAATGTCCTAGCTGTCTGTACTATTACAGACTCACTCGCAAGAAAAATCTGTGCGCACCCAAACTTTGGGTGTTTAGCGTTCGTCCTGCCTATTACAGGCCACGACTGGGTGTGTCTCAACCTGCAGGAGTCTAACGGCAGGCAGGAGAGGGTAGTGTAATTAGACATCACAAATAGAACAGCGAGGGCCAACAGAGAGCCGTGTGTCCACCCACAGCAGCCATGGCTGGAGTCTTCACTGCTCACTTCGGTCTTAGAAATAGCAATGCTGAAGGGACAGAAAATCAGAGGGATGCAATACAGCATGTGTCTGGGTAGTCATTATAAGCCACAATATATGCAAAACTGTTCTTTGATGTATAACATCCCTCTCATTACAACAACTGGGCGAAGTCTCCTTCCTTCTACCACTATAATGTTCATGTTGGCACCACCCCATGTTCTTCTTTTTTAAGGAGAGCATGGAGACTGACTGGCTGGCTCGCCTAGCATAGGAACACGGTTGTTTATGTATGTTTGCATTTCAAAATTGCAAACTATCTGTATTTACATTGTAGACTCACGATAAAAAACTAAACATCTGAAAAACGTTTTTCAGTTTTAGAACCTCGCACATTTTTAAGAACTTTGTATGAAACAAACTTTGCAAGCAAAGCAACCACAGCAGAGTCATCGTGCTGTTCACTGTACGGTTTCACATCTGTGACATTTCAGTAGATTTGTCATTTTCCGAGGAAAGAAAGAAAATGCAAAAAAGGATCACTGCTCATCTCCAAATGGGTATTGTTCTTACTTTTCTTGGCAACACAGTTTTTACAGATTTGTTTTCTTACTTTCACACTACTCATTTTTAAGCTGAAAATGTACTAAACATCCTAACCACATTTTAGATGGTTTACCTTACAGATGAATCAGGAATATGATTTCTATGTTTTGGAATTCATTTATGATATTTATTATTATATTATATATGTATTCTTCATATATAATGTCTTGCATTTTCTACAGAAAACGTCTCAGTCTATCCTGTTGTTGGAAACAACGATTGGTTTTGGTTAAAAAACAGGAACCTGCTATCCGATTACTACACTAACAGTAGTTTTCCTAACTAGGAATTTGGATGAGAAATCAATATTCGATCGCCCACAATGGTTACATGACAAACAAGTGACAGTCAACCTTTTCTCACCTGTGTGTGTTTTCATGTGCTCATCAAAATACTGTTTCATGTTGAAGTCTTTACCACACCATTGACACATAAACTGTTTGTGTCCGATGTGAATGCTCATGTGGGAGCGCAGCTGGTACTTGTATTGGAACCGCTCGTCACAGTTCTGCAGTAGAGAGGACAGTCGTTCAAATAACATACTCACTTGCTCGATACGCAGGCATGCACACAAAAAACAGACACACACTGCACTTAACTCAGACTGTCATTTAGACAGCAGATATTTCACACACTCCTCTTTCCTCCTCCTGTACTTGCCAACACCGCTCTTCTATCCAACTGTACATTTTGCATACACAAAACAAACCAAGTGACTGACGGGTAACAAGCCAGGCTAGGCTGGAAAGTGTGGCTCACTTTTCATTATGTGAAATTCAGTGATATACCTAAGTTTTAGTTGGGCTTAACAAATTGTTATAAGAGTGGCAGGTTATCCCGACATAATTATATACTAGCTATGTTAAAAACAACTCTCCAAATCTCTTATTCTGGTAAAATACGTTTCTTTTCAAATTAGGTTACTGCTGCAAGTGAACAGAAAAGACTGCTGTTCATAGTACTGTATTTAGGCTCCTGTAACCAAACCAAAACATTTTTTAAATGGTCAGTGAGCTATTTATAATTTAAATGGCACCACCTGGCTAAATAAAGTTTGTGGAAAGAAATCTGTCAGTTTCCATACAGAACTACAGAGTAAGAGCGCTGAACATTGACCTACGTACATGACATGCACCCGATAACATGCAATCACATGTTACAGTGTTGCAGTGAAACATATAATTAAAGCTGCTACACCCAGATACACATGTTGCCTTTGTGCTGTGCATTCAAGTGGTTGAACTTCAAAAGGGCCTTGGGTCAGTATAAACACATCCATCTGTGAACTCTATTTAAAATATGAATATGATATCAACTGTCACTGTCACACTGTCTGAAAGACGTGTGAAAAACTCTACATGACTGAACAGTGTGTCATATACCTCGTCACTTGATGAATGCTGTGTGTGTGGTCTGTTATTATGACATGGTTTGACTCTGTGTAAGGCAAATAATACTACAGTCCACTGAATACTGAAAATACAGTAACCCCCCCCCCCCCCCTGAAAGACTTTAACCCACCATAACTGAGTATGTTTTACTCGTCACAAACCACACAGGTCATTGAATGTCAAGGCTCAAATCTCGCTCACAATGCCAAAAATCTTATTATTCCATTTTTTACATACTTATCTGTACATTAAAAAATTCAATCTTCAATCAACTCACGACAGTAAATTTATTTTTGAGGAAAGAATACAGCTCAGACCAAATACATTATGATGGCGAGCATGATGATGACATTTAGATGCGTGTGTGTGTTCATCACTCATATTTCCAATTAACATAAATCCAGAAATCACAAAAATAGACTAATGAGTCCCATTCAGATAAAAAATTATGGCACCCAGACAATTTAATAACACTGAGCAAAAAAACTAAATCTGATCATGCTAGATGCGCCTCTGGGTCACTTTTTAAATGCCCGTCTCCCCTGAATAAGAGGTACTGTGTGTGAACAGGTGCATCTTACCTCACAACGAAAGGGTTTCTCTCCTGAATGTTGGAGTGAGTGAACTTTTAAAGACATGCTGCGTTTGAATGACTTCCCACACGTCTCACAGGTAAATGGCATGTCCTTAGTGTGAGCTGATTGTGGGGAAAGAGATGCATGGTGGGGACAGACGAAAGCATTACTGAGACAACTGCACACACTTGAAACTATTAAATACACCATGAAAATATGACGCAAAAAGCATCATTATATTCTGGGTGTTCTTATTCTGAACTGATTTGTTGGCCTCTAGTATGGCATATTGACACAAAATTAGGAAGTGTGAAAAAGCAGTCTCACTTACCAACCATATGCTTACGGACATGAGCCATAGTGTAGAACTTCTTCTCACAGATATCACATGAGAACTTCTTTTCGGCATAACCGTGCACAATCTTAATGTGCTCATGCAGTGACCACAGCTTCTTAAAAGACTTGTTGCAGGAAACACACTGAATAATAAAAAAACAAACACAAAAAACTTGAGATTGAGCAGTCAGACATTAGCAGAGAAACCTGATTAGATCATTGCTATTTGCTACAGTACTATACTCCAGCTCCCTCTGCTGGGATAAAACCAACATGGAAGACATTTTCTGAGATCTCTCTGGAAACCCAATGACAACAACAACAAAGGAAAATGGGACTTTTCTCAATAGAAACTTGGCTTCTTGTTGTCATTTATGTTTAAATTATTGTACTCAGTGCAGTAAACCCTGTGTTTTAGATTAAATTCTAGATTAAAGTCTGAACTATTCACCACAGACACTGCTGTATTTATATCTGGAGTTCTAAGGTTGAAAAAATAAATCTGTGGAGGCAGTTATCTTGCAGAGTGCACAGCCTCCTGCAGAGAGGGATCCCCACAAAAAACAACAGTTAAGCAGTTTATATGATGGTCAGAAATCATATCTACACTTTCTTAAGGTAAAATGGACTCCCAGTGTTTTTTAGAATCTCCCACACACCTTGGAGTGTGATTCCTGCCCAAACACCACCTCCCTCTTTTTTTTTAAACAGGAGACAACACATCGACTCTCATACCTGTCATAAACCATAAAGCTCAGAGCCTGTTGGTACCTCAAATGAAAGTTTAGCGTATCTTAGTAAAGTGTTTTGTGTCGACCAGAATTCATTTTTCTCACCTCATCCACTATAAAAACAATGTCATTAATAGTCCAAGGAGGTAATTTTTTTAATGGTATATTTAAGAGATGACTACATTATGATACACTTTCTGGGTTGTTGGGACTGCATACTCGTAACAGTGAAGAAAAATAAATAATTCCATTTCAACACTGCCTCCTGAGAAGGAGAAGTGCGTTAATAGGTTTTCCATTAATAAATGCTATTTTACCACCTTCACGCAGCACAGACAATTTTGACTGAGCTCATATTGCAAGAATATCTACCAGTAAATCGTAGAAGATTGGAGGGGTCTAATTTACCTGGATGTTCTTTTCACAGTCTGTCTGCTGGTGTAAGGCCAGCTCACTCTCCAGGACAAACTTCTTACCACACTTGTCACAAATCTGCATTCGCCTGTGTGTGACGTTCATGTGCTTCTCCAGATACCAGCGTGTGTTGAACACTCGAGGGCACTTCTCACACGCAAGCATCTCCTTCTCTTCTGCCTCTGCTTTCCCTCCTGTCATCGTTGTTGCAGAATGGGCAGACATCGGGGCTGACCTCGCTGATCTGCGCTTGCTCTTTGGAGGCTCCATGTGCTTCCGTCGCCCCCTGGTGGTCATTCCAGCGCTGGTAGCGTTCAGAGATGTTCTGAGGCTTTTCCTCCGTGGCTGAGTGGGAGTCGCTGCGCTGCTACCACTCCGACGGGCCCTCTTTGACCTTGTTCTTCGACTCTCAAGATCATCTTCCTCATCATCTTCATCCTCTTCCTCCGGGCTATCCTCCTCCTCTTCATCATCCTCTTCCTCTTCATCATCTTCCTCATCATCGCTGCCAGCTCTCTCTGAATCATCTGCGGTGGTTCCAGTTTTGTTGTCACCCTTGGACACATGGAGTGTCTGGTTGTTCAGGTTGACCTCTACAATGATCTGCTCACGCTTAAAACCCTTCTCTTCACCATCCTCATCCTCTTCCTCCTCCTCATCTTCTTCGTCATCTTCAGTTTCATCAGATGTGCCGTCATTGCTAGCCTGGCACCCATGTGTTCCCACGTCCTGACCAGCTCCTCCCTCTCTGAAATACTGCTGATGTTGCTGCGGAGTCACATGTTGGGCGGGCAACTGGCCGATGTTCTGATCTCCCACGGATGTTTTGGCTGCCATTTTATTGTCAACTAACACAGAATAAGGCTTGCCACCAACCTCCCTCTTATAAATCTTGCCCGTCAGGTCCAGATCAGGGTTAGGGGAGTGAAAATAAGACTGGGACACTGGCGCCCTCCGTCCTTCCTCCTGTGACATCCCGCTCAGCCTTGGGACGGAAACCTCTTCCTTGAGGCTGTGGCAGGATTTCATGAAGAGGGAATGGAAGGATGGAGTTGGCAAAGTACAATGAAGTGATCAAGGGTAATTGTTAGAATGCCTTATTTGATTAACGTACTCTACAAGGAAGGGCAGGGGATGCCACACCAATCCCCCACCCTCCTTCTACGGAGGAGACAGGAAGGCAGGGTTGAGGTGAAAGAGAGTCAGCCTGATTCAAAGAGAGCCTCCATACTGTCCGAGGTAGGAGATGCAGTAGGAAAGACATACAATCTTGTCCAACCTTTGCCTCATGTACTTAAAAGAAACTCATATAAATCTGATTCAAATCTAAGGTTCAGTGTCTTTGATGCTGAACATTTGAATCTCTTCTCCAGTTATTATACCAGGTGCAGGAAAGTTCTTCAGTTTCTCTAAAGGCTGCTTTCCCCCAGGGTGCAACCGTCTTCAGCTCACTGCAGATCAGGTAAAAATGAGCTGGTTTCCAGACAAGGGACTGCTGTAAGGACTTCTGTGTCTTGATTTAGGAGCCATTTACAGTGCATTACCTATGAGATATGAGAAAGAAGAAATGGGGAGAAACATAGATGAGATTAGAGATAGTTCTCTTCCGTGCTCTAGTGTCACTAGAGAGTCTGTGAAGTGAAACTACAGCCATACCGTCATGTTTTTAAATACAGGGTACCACATTTGCCCACAAATGTTTCAGTATGGTGTGTAGGAGTTGAAACCACAGTCTTCACAGATGAGTGAGTTGATTCAATTTCAAAAACAGAGTCTGAATATTTCCAAACCACAACTGTAACAACTCATAATAAAACTATTAAATATAATGCAGAGACGGTTTATTTGTTATGATGAAATACCAGAATACAGCCTGGCAATTTAACTGCATGTTTAAAAGCAAGGTAATAAAACAGCAAACTAGTATTTAACACTGTGAATGTGCATAGAAACGCCTGTTTATACATTGGCAGTAACAATATGTAAACATACACACAGACATTGCACATCACTTATAATCTGACGGTTTGGTCCTGAACAATAAAAAAAATACTTTTACTTGTAGTTATGCTTCACCTTTCCAGTTAAAGATCTGCTATGTTTAACAAATAATCAGAATACTTTACAGAACAACTTGAGAGCAAAGACTAGACATAGAGTAATCACAAGATTGCCTTTTGTTTTAAACAACACACTCCACTGTGCACACACCTCCCATTGACTGCTAGAGAGCATAGTGTAACCACAGCTTAGGAGCTTATACTGCAAATATAACCACAGGAAACTGTATTTCAGCCTTTCAATAAAGCCAAAGCTATGCACAGTTTGTAACCTACATTAACACAACTGTGTCGACGCATGAAAAAGCACTGAATTAAAACAAGTTTCTTTTTGACTTCTTGATTAAAGGTGTTTTCTTGACCTTTCCATACATCTGTGCTGGGGTGTACCCAGTTGACAGTTAGTTGAACTCAAACAACCTTACACCCTAGTCACCATAATGAGTATGCATGAAGGCTGTTTGTAGAAAACCTCCCTGAGCAAGTAACAGAAAACACATTTCCTTTCTTGGAGACGGCAAACATCCTCTCTGTGTTTTTGCAAACATCTTAAACATTATTTTAACAGCTGACGCGCCACCATCGAAAAAGAAAAGAGGAGTAGATCAAGAGGGACATTTACATTCAAACTGCTTCCACCTGACCTATGAGAGCTACTTTGTTCTAATATTTTATTTCCATGGTTTTGTGAGGATGCCTGAAAAGGAGCTAAATTGTATGCCAAAGAGGAGACATGAAGAATGTGAGGCTATGTAGTGTGAAAAAGCATTATTTTAACAATTCAGAAGTATTTATCAAAGTGACTTCAGCCACAAAGAAAAGTCTGTCACCCAATAAAATAATTTTACAAGTTGTTATTACTTGTAAAACTGTTCAATCCTGACATAAAATCCAAATCACAGTTCACTTCAAGTTTAAAAGATGCTTATAAAACTGTATTGTGCTGGATTAATTTTAAGCAGCATATCTGTGCATCTCATTACTCAAATTTAAGTTAAGTTTAGTCAAATGCATTCACTGCTTTAATCTAAACCTACTTTTCCTGCTTCTCTTGTTACTTATAAAAGGGAAGAAAGGACAAAGGCAGATGTAAATGTGAATTATGTTGGCTGATTTTATTAAAGCCTAAACATATATCAATCTAGTCTGTCTGTTTTGCAAGAACAAGTGTGAACCATTTATGCAGGATTTGACTATCCACACATGAGACACACCTGCCTTCCTGTGCACGCTGACTGTGATCCTTTCTGAGAATTGGACAGCAGCTCTGAGAGCATTAAGACCACAGGGGGAGGATGAGGTCTGCACTGACAGACAAACTCACATGGCTTTCTTCAGCATGAAAGCTAATAGATTATCATCCGGATGACAAAAGAAATTTAAATTACATGAGAAACCACAGCCTGAACCTGACTTAACATGCAACGAGTTGGTTTCTTCTCTTTTTAAACAAGTATATTTTTTAAATAAATGTTTGTGTTTAAAGAGCTAACTTTAAAAATATAGTTAACAATCACTATAGTTCAATACAGAACTAATACATGGTGCTAAATTGATTGTAGAAAACTGTTAAAAACATTAATAAACAGTACGGTTATGTAATAGAGTAATATTTTCCCCTACTTGTCGTTATCAGTGATGAGTCATGTCAGAGTTTTACTCACAGTGAAATTATTCAGCCCTTTGATGTGGGAAGAAGTAGAGTGCACACTTCTCAATATCACTAGTAATTTGTCTATATAATCAACTTGTCAGATTGGAAGGAGAAACCTATAGGAAGGAGGATCCTAGTGCAGATATTTTTCAAAGATGTGCATAAAGTGCATAAAAGTATCGACTTTGACAGCCTTGCTAATACCTCACTGAAAAAATGAAAAGAAATCAAAGCTTAATCAACAACACACAATTTATAGCCTTTGTCAATCATGCTGCAGACACATGATTGGAAACCAAAACTAATTTTTTATAGAGTAAAGCCACAACGCCAGTCATATACCGGATAGATGCTACTGTGGCTTAAGATTTGAATGACAGGATGGGAACGTTACTGCAAAGGCACACTTTAAAACCCACTGATCTAAATGGCGCAGCTTTAAAGTGTTTAGCTGAATTATGACAGTAAAGAAGATGAGACCTACGAAGCAGTCACAATACGTCACGTTTACATCTCATTATGCAGCAGTGCTACTAAAATCCACGCTCCCTCTGAAGTCTAGACTTTAATGAGCTTTCCCTTTCTCAGCTTGTAGCGGACTGTGTGAGGGTTCAAATTCCTTACTCTGTCCAAACTCATAAGACCTTAACCAGCTCACACTGTGGTGCACTGCAGGGGTGCCCCATGCCTCTGTAGGTATTTGGCCCTCAAGCCCATAATCGGGTCATAGAGCAATATCTAGTGTTTTTGTCTGGTATAAATCATCTGGGGTATCACAGAAAAGGGGAAAAATATTACCCTGCCCACAGCACATATCTCATTATCGCACACAAACACAAGAGTCACTATCAGAATCAAACCTGACAGGAGCCAGAGACAGCTGATATTTACTACTAGGATAACGAGGTAGCATTCAGCATGCTTAGAATGGCTTTAGAAAAATACTGAACCATGGCGAACAATTTAAAACTTTCTTGATCCAAAAAGTCTACTATTTCTGGCACACGAGATTACAAAGTGCGAAACGCACAAAAGTATCACGAGATGTGCTTAAACACGTATTTTCTGGTTTTGCTGTGCTACATCTTGCAGAAGACAGTCTTTTCATTTACAAGCTTTAGATTAGTGGTTGCAGCGTGTACGAAGCGAAGAGACGGTAAAAACGAAAAGGCAACTTTTTTTAGACCGAACAGCAGTAACATTGTGCAGGCCTGGCCAACTTAGGCTACTTAGCCAGCTAGCAATTCTCTATAGGTATTAACCTGAACACACATGACAAGCTAACTTGGCTACATTAGCTCAAGGTGCAGCAATTGGGTATTTTTGTGCCGAGCATGAAAAACGATAAAATTATCTTGCACAAGTAATAATGTCTGAAGGCTAGCGATTGCTGACATACATGAGCTAACAGGAGTTAAAAAAGCTTTCACTTTTTTAGAACCTAAACCGCCCTGGTTTTGGCTAACGTCAGTTAGCTTAGAGCTAACATTAACGTCAGATATTTATCCTTAACGTCACTGTTCATTTCTGTGCTGCACTTTAGCGGGGACGTGTGACAGCTATCAGACTGACACTGAGCGAGACGAAAAGCCGATGTCACGGTTTCTTATCCATTTATCTTTCTTGTAGTGCAAGACAAAATGCGCCGCTCTCCTAACAAAACCCAGGCTGCTGTGCTGACAAACCCACTCAACTCGACACTGTCACAAAGTCACTGCTAGCACGGCTCACGGACAGTTCACTCACCGTAGCTTGGGCCACCGGCTCCCGGTGACTTGAGCTTGCTTTTCCCAGCCGCTGTCACGCACGTAAGTCCATAAACTTAAGTTATATAGCAACATTTTGATGTCGGTTTGCTGGCTTACCTCTGTCTGAGAGCGACCTCCCTCTTGCGTTCGTGCAATCAGAGTTGCACAGATTCAGGGTTGCACGCTCGCTTGTGTCTCTCGCTCTCTCTCTACATTCGCAGATGTGCATTTAGAAAGAGCAGCGCGAGGGGTCTTCTCGTGCAAAATGCGGGGGATTGTTTGTAGGTGTGCGCTACGGACTGCAGAGATACCTGCGCACCGGCTTCCTCAGCTCCGCTACGTGGCCCGGCCAAGCTCTCGCGCGTACCACCGTCGTCCCGCGCTCATCCCAGGCATCCAGGCCGCTGTCTGGACAGGCGCGCGGCGGCGTGTCTGGATCCCCCCTCCGCGCGCGCGCACGCCGAGCTCAAATCCTTGATTGATGAAATAATAATGAGAAGACCACGAGGACAGTTTATCATCCCAAAGGAAGACCCTAAAACTTTATTAATACTGTTTTCCACAGTATTATTAAAGTCTCACTCTTTAACGGTTTTAAACTACTTGGGAACAGAATACATCTCAATCTATGTCTATGTTCAAAGTCCCAGTATTACTATTATACTATTACTAACCTAACCCTAAGACATATTGTGGTGTATATCCTTTTTAGATAGGTAATAATATTTAATATTATGTTAAAAAAATGCAGGTATATGTCTAAAAATACTCCCATACCACTTTCTTTACCAAAAAATTCTCATCATCTACGGAAGTTAAACCAGTACATTTATATTTATATACATATACTTGAAGTGCAATCCTCTATTAGAGGATTTGTATTTTTAAGAGTACAAAATGGGATGTGGCTCTTAACACAACTGTAAAAGTTTAGTCCAGGTTTGTACCTTTCAAAGGTGAAAATGGTGTCCAATGTAGTAATTAATGAGAAATATAGGCCAGAGATCCTTTCCCCTAAATAAAACTTGAGTAAAATTGGCTTTTTTTGTACCACCTAGATTTGTTTAGTAGGTAATGTTATAACTGTGTCGCCCCAGTCGTGACTCTGTGAAGAAAATTAAGTTTTAACATTTAGCTTTTTATGCTTGTGTGAAAATCCTTAATCAAAGACATATTAAGCTGTGTCTAATAATTAAAATACAAAAAATAAGCAATGTATAAACAATTATCCTTATCCTTAAAAAGGTGGCATTACTTACTTAGGGCAGTTTAAATGAATCATGCATCTAATCGGTCAACTAACTATTTTGTTAATTCATTTCACCTACTGAAATTAATTATCTTTTATCATTTTTCTTTTTACCATATTTTAAAAGACAATTAAATCAAATCAAAACTCTAAAAAGGTAATGGTGATCCATCTTTTTTTGGGACATCATGAAGCTGGAGTGGAAACGTCTTTAGGTTAAATATCAACAGTGATTATTACAAATGACTACTTTTTCCTTTTATCAGAAAGAGAACCTAATGAAGCTCTATCCTGTGGTCAGAGATATTACTGCACTCGACAGAAAATTCTGTAATTTTCGTATAATAGGTGATGTACAATGTTTTAATCTCTACTGGGAGGTAGAAAGACAATTTTATTGACAAACTGACTGTTTTTTAAATATTGGCCTTGCACCTTCCCCACAAAAACTAATGATAACATCTGTAAAGCATGACGGGGAATCCTGTACTTGACAGACACAGTCCAGTTTATTGGGGGTGGCAATTTTTTTTCAAGACATTTCCTATAAAGCAAATATGTCGACTATGTTTGAGGACTGAATCCAAAGTAAAGTCTTTAATTACAATTTGAGTACATGTAGCAACATAACTTGATGAAAGTTTCAGGCATGACGAAAACAGTAATATATAATATATATATATATATATATATATATATATATATATATATATATAGACATATAGATA
>JAUMHF010000025.1:7042936-7101904 GCA_032359275.1 Microctenopoma steveboyesi
TATATATACACCATTACAATTACTACAGATTGATGGATTGAACCCTCTACTTCCTTACACACAGCGCTGGTTAGAGAAAGAGTGGGAGGAATGTTTGTGAAGTTGGGAGAGTCTTTGATTGAATCATCCAACCCTCCTTTCTATGGCCCAGGTAACGCTGGTGACAGCAAGCATAGGGTAGACATGGGGCAAAGTGCTATCACTGGGGCAATTGGAGCAATGTGCCCTGCCCTGAGGGAAGGTAAGTGACGTTGCGGGAACGGGAGAGTTGGAAAGCGATGTCCTCTGCTGCCTCTAGCTTACGTAGCTCTACCAGACCATCACCAGCCTCCATTAGAGAGTTGGCAATGAGCAAGGCAGCTTGAGAGTCTCCTTCTGCCGAGATGATAGAAGCCTGCTTCTGTTGCTCAGCCTAAAAAAGAAAATTTCTGTGAAATGAAGTTTTAGAAGCATAAGTAATACAAGAAGGACCTGCGTGTAAAAGTTAATACCTTTTCTACAACAAAACGGGCCCTTTCTGCTTCCTGCTGCGCCACCTGCTTCATCTCAACAGCCTCTGTGAATTCCTTGCCAAAGGTCAAGTGTGTCTGAAAGAACAGAAAACAATTGGCTCACCATGTTCAATCCACACAAAAACACTTGACATTATCGTGTGAATTAATCTGTAACTTCATACCAGTGAAACATCATCCAAGATGAGGCCAAAGGTGGACGCTCTTTCTGTAAGGTCTTCACTGACCTGCCGAGAGACAAGCTCTCTCTGGGTGATGAGCTCACCGGCATCAAACCGAGCCTTGATAAAAAGACACAGCACAGATTCATACGTCCATTCATCTGCTGTTTGTGTTTGTAAGTAAATAAGCATCGGTTTATTTGTTGCTGTCCCTTTTCTGAACCAATACTCACAACTACAGCCTTCAAGACCTCTGTGGTGATTGATGGCAGCACCCTCTCGTCATAGTCCTCACCAATACTGGTGAAGATGCGTGGTAACTGGTTCGTCACCGGCCGGAACAGGATACGCAATGTGATGTTTACATTCTGCAGATCTGTAGGGGCACAATTAAAACATTAATCATACTGCTGATGTTAGCCTACAGTGAAGAGGCTATTCATAATATCCAACATACGGACAAAATAACTTTCATTTCTTTTCAGAGTTTGCAGACAAATTGTATATATGTAGAATTACCTGTGTCTGCTTGTGTATATTAACATGTATACTTAAATCTGTATAATTAACAGATTTGTGCAAAACAGACTACGCATAAGTTAAAGCAGAAGACAGAAGAACAACAGTTCAGTAGTCATGTACTGATGTACCTTTGCTGCCTGTGATGACAGGGACATTCCGTGGACGAGAGCGACAATCAAAGACAATAGGTTTCTGAACCCAGGGAATAATGAAGTGGGTTCCTTCACCGACAACCTCATCCTGGACCCCTCTAAACCTGTCAAATATCACAGCCTGGTGTCCTGCATCAACTGTGGAAAAAAAGGATAGTTAGTAATAGATTTTTGTTAGTCTGACCTTAGGTTCAAGGGATATATTTATGTTTGTTTCTTTTTGTATTAGTTGTGTTTGTGTCATTAATATCCTGGCATTTTTTTGAATATTAAATTTACAATTGTTTTCTTGTCCACATATGCAAGTTATACGATCCTTTTATATGTTTTCTTTTTGCTTGAAACAGAAACTGTTTTGCTTGAAGTTGCCAAAATTATTATTCAATTATCAAAATAGTTGCCAATCATTTTATCTTTTGATCACCTAATCAATTAGTCTAACAACCATTATCTATGAAAAAGGAAAGTATAAAACCCAAGTTGACAATTATTTTTCTATTGATTCACAAACTAATCGTTTGGTATCTTCTCGTGTGTTGGGTTTTCAACTGATTAGCACTCACCATTGAAAAGGGCAGAGTTAACGACACCTCCACCGATGGCGAGGGCCAACCCCAACTTCCCAATAGACTCAAACAACTTAGCCATGACAGCAACCTACAGGAAAAGAAAAGCGGGCAAGAGGTCGAGACCGTGAGTGTAAACAATGTGAGCGTTTGTGAGAGTCGTTGGAGGGTCCAGTTAAATCCCTTCGTTCACACAGCTCTTAGCCTTGGCCTTGAGCGAGTGATGCCAACGCTTACTTAGCTTACTAGCTCGCATTAGCCTGCTAGCTGTGAACGGGGAGAAGTGACAGGATAAGATGACTAAACTGAGCTCTGTAGCTCAGAGTTTACGGTATGTGAAAGGGGAAACTTTAAAGTTAAATGTTAGAAGTTAAGAACGCGTTTAAGATTTAGCAAACCAAACTCTAGCACACGGAGTGTCTGTACGCATGTTATCGCTCACTGGTGAACTTGCACCGCAGTGAGTCGTGGCTCACTCAACACTCGTGTACAGCAAACGCTATTTATGGATAACTAATAAAACGAATCGAGGTCGCAATGTAATGATGCTGTATAAACATTTAATGACATGAACAGTTTACAACGCAACTCACCTCGCTTTCCCTCAGACAGCTATGACCTCCACCGGACACGACGTACAGCACATGAAATACTAGCTCGAGGGCGCCTGCGCATTGGATGCAGCAACGTAGGCTATGATTGGACAGACGATCGTCTTCTTCTTCTAAGATTGTCCACTTCTATATTCAACACGTTTAATGATACTGCCACCTGTTTTGTTGGGGTGACATTTAGTAAATCAGTAAATACACAAGTCAATAACTAAAATTGTTTTTAGTAAGCCCGGTTTTAGACCATTTAAACTAAACCACATGGCTGTGAACATAAAGGGTTTACGTACTTAAAGAATTTACTTTAGGGATACCCACATGGACGTGGTGTCATGGACGTATCTAAAAGTAAACATAGTTATGCCGCGGTGCAGAAATACCATTAACTGTTAGGGTAGTATTATTAATATTATTAGATTAGGTAATTCTGTATTCAAAACTCAATTTAAATAAAGATTCCAAAGCTATAGATAAGACTATGCTTAAGTACCGAAATAATTTAAACTTTTTGAAGAGTAAAGAGTAAATATCTCTGAATCTAACCTTGTTTGGTGAATGGACTAAAGGATTCTATTTTTATTCAATCAAATAACTACATAATAAATATAACTCAAATAATGCATGGAACTACTATATAATATAATGCTATAACCGAAGGTACTATATAAATACCAAAATTCGCTATTGGGTTTGTTTGTTTATTATCAATGTTTCCAGTTAGGGCTGCAATATGGTTGCTAGATTTGGATTGTTTTTTTTGAAAACTTTTTTGTGGGGAGAACCAGCTCGTGCGCAGTAGGACGACACTTTACGGCCCCCTCGCGCTGACACGAGAAATCACACAATAATCAGTACTTTCACTTTTCTTCTGTCTTGTAAAGTGCGACGGTCTTTGAAAGATACGGTGTTTGATAGCGAGAAACCGCCCATGACAGATTTGCAAGGTCAGTAAAGAAATCATATTTATCTGAGCGTTGTAATAACAGATTGTAATAGTATCGCGCCCTGACAGTATCCCTCGGTGGTGCGATCGGCACATATCAGTTTAGATGTGTTTGATTTTTCCACTTCCTTGACAGTCAGCTCTGCAATGTGGCTTTCCGTCGCGCCTACATACATTTCTTTGACATCCTGTAGCAGTAAACACTTAGACTGGCTGACTAGAAGAGTTTAAAATCCAACGCAATTGACTGCTAATGTCTGTCGAGTGTGTGTGAAACGCAACGTATTGTTTCTGCAGCCGTTTATGATTTGTCGAAAGTGAAGCAAACTGTAGGTGGGACGCAGGAAGAAAGAGTATAAATAGCTAAACACGGTCACAGCCTCACGTATAAATTACGACTTTCACATAAATATACATATTGCATAAAACGAGTAAATGTTCTAGTAGTTAAAATATATACCCTATCATTTATAATATCTAACTATCAAAGCCCACATAATCAGCGTCATAGGTACTGGCAAAGACACCTTTACCTTTTAAAATGGACATTATTTGCTCAGAATTGAAAAAAATTAAAATAGACGACAATAATAGCTGAAGTGGAAATTTTTGAGTATGTTGATGTAGTGAGCTGGTAACCCCCAACAGAGGGGGGTATTTTGTCATATATGTCTCCTTCTCTATGTGCAAGGGTGGGGTCTTTTTATGGGTTGCTGACACTAACAACAATAGGAGCTTCTTAAAGGGATTTTTGCCTTAAAACAAAATCATCATGTTGATGTTCATGCTCCCTGTTTCTCTTGCATTGTGACATTTTGAGTTTCTCCCCTAACAGCAGTGATTGTCTTTCTTCCAGCAGATGGCAGAGCCGGCCAGGACTGTGAGGCTGACTGGTCTACCCACAGACATTGAGGAAGACAGGCTCAAAGACAAGCTTTATATTCATTTTCTGAGAACCAGGAATGGAGGAGGGGAAATAGACTCTGTCACTATTGGCAAGGCAACGCCCGTCTCAGCCCTCATCACCTTCGAGGACAGTGGAGGTCTGTATGGTCACAGTGTATTTGTCTATCTACATGTCTTTGTAAATATAGTATAGGTGATGAGGAGAAGTAATTAATCATTTATATTACAGGGACATGTTGGTTGTGAAATGGCTATTAACTATATAATTATAGAGGTTATGGACAAAACATAATGTGCTTTATTAAATTTCACACTAGAGACTCCGAAATGTAGTTCAATAATTTGCAAAGTTTTAGTTAGTTATTGTACTACATTCACTGCCAACAGTGATTTAAAGTGAGCTGGAATGTTGGCATACAATTCGGTGTAGTGGCTAATGGTAAAAGCGCTTAGTCAGGATGCTCTCAGACTGATTTCCCTCTGGTAACCCCTTTCTTACAGTGGCACAAAGAGTTATTCAACAGGGTCGGCACATTCTGGAAGTCGATGGGAAGAAGTATAAGCTCACTGCAACTGAGCACTGTGAAAGTCTGCACCCAGACATGGTATATTTAACTATTATGTTGGTAAAAATATGAAACAATCTATAAAAAATATTGCAAAATCAATAAGTATTTGTTGCCTTCTTCTTCTGTAATTGTAGGTCATCTTAAGTTTATTAGCAACTGTTGACTACAGACAGCTCCCAGGAGGAATACAAGCTGTAACAAACCTTTATAAGAGCTGCCCTGATGTCCAGATAAGATTTACTGAAGAGGGATTGTGTACATTGCATGGCACCTACTCCAAAGTCCAGGCTGCCTTGGCACAATTAATTGATCCACAATTAGCAGAAAAAGACTCAGGCCAACCTGCACCCAGTGGCTCCTCGTCTTTTCAGAGAGTGCAGAACAACCAGGAATCAAAATATCAAAGCAGGAAACATAAGCAAAGAGACAAAGTGCCCAGCAACATGCCACCTGATGAGCGAAACTCAAACTCACAAAGAGTCCTGACTACTGGCTATGGCAGAGAAAATGCTGCTCAGACTGACAGGCCAGCTCTCCAGGTTCCTGAGCATCCTACCACATCAGTGGAAGACTTCTCACTAATTGTGGATGAAGACATGTACCAATATGTGCAGAAACATTGCCAGGATGAATGCCAATTAATCCTTAATAAGTATGGTGTTGAGGTGGTGGATATGACAAACCAGGGGTTGACTACACTGTTTCTGCAGGTTGCTATGGTAGGGTGGGAGGAAGGTCAGGAGCAGGAGCGCCTAAAGTTGTCAAGAAAAGCCCTAAGTAGGTTTTACCAGGAGAATGGGACCAAGATCTGTCGAGCTCAGCTCCCTAAGAATATTCTGTCACCAAGGGAAGGATTGCAAAGGGCAATGGAGAACCTATGTGTCAGACTTCCCAAGCTTCTGCTGAATGAAGACGAAAGAAATGTTTACATTATTGGGAGCAGTACTGATGTGTCTGAAGCCAAGCAGTGCCTTCTCCTGGACCTTGGGGGTAAAAAAGATTATGTAGCCAGCCTTCTTAGATTTCCTTCATATGATTCAGGTTCATCAAATCCTGCTGATGAAGAGCGAATTCCCCTCACCACGTTGTCCACTCAAGAGTCTCTGGATGATGGGATAGATCCAATTCTGAGGTCAGCGGAGGATGAGAGGATAGCTGACGGAGCCAAAAAGTATAAACTAGCAGCTCGATTTAAGGATTCGAGACTTGCTGCTTTCGGCAGTCGACCAACGGATATCACCTTACGAGGACTCCCATCTTCGAGTAAACAAACACGTCATGGACCAATGTTAGGTTATGACGTATTAACAGAAACAGCAGGACATTCTATTGAAAGAGTCTCCAGAGCATCTGCTCAAAACACTGGACAGGACATCTTGTTTAAAGGTTTTGAAACTTCTCCTTCTGGCTCTTTGCAGAACAAAACCTCCTTGAGCTCAAATTTAACGGAAACTCGACCCAAGAGTATAACATCCCCACTTAACACTATTCCGGACAGTTTCTCAGGAACACTACAACCTGCAGGGTCTGGATCTACCCTGAAGCGTGCCAGTAGTTTCTCAGGAACCCCTCAGCAGAAGGCTGCAATTAAAGGTCAAAAGAGTAAAGATGACTCCAGCAAATCCACCGTCAGTTCAAAGGGCAGTTCCAGCTTTAGTACCCAAACTGGGATGGATATCTATTATGGAGAGATTAGAGTTTCCAGGATACTATGGCTGCACATAAAAGAAGCCTACAGTGCCCGAGTGGAGGATCTGACTTCTAATGTCCAGATAAAAGAGAGCCGTCCAGAAGGAGTCGATGTAACTGTCACCATAAAAGGGGAAAACTTATTTAAAGTGAGCTCATGTCAACAAGGTTTACAGAAACTGATTAATTCTGTTAATGTAGACTTCTCTTTGGTGGAGCTGCAATTGTCAGAGTTGGGTGTCGTCGATCCAGCAGATGAAATATTAGAGGCTTGTTGTACTGAAGTGCGTAGCCGTTTCAAGAAGGTTACCATCCAGATATTGAAGGAGAAATTATTAATCGCTGGTCCAGAAGAGTTGTGTTTTAAGGTAGCTGCTACACTTCGGGAAGTATTTTCTGGAGATTTGCCCCAAATACCTGAACAGGCCTCGTCTAGCTCCTCTATGTCCTATTGTAATCCATCTAGATTGTCACATATAAATGACGAGCAAAGGAGTATAGTACACTCTAATAGTAATCCTCGTGTGATTCTAGAAACCCAAACAGGCAAATCCGGTCAGACAGATGGGGACCAGGAAAGGAGAACAAACTATGGAAGTGACTTAAGTGAAACAGAGTTTGTAAACGGATCTGTCAGCCATTTATTAGTGAGAAAAGACCCTGTCATTAAAGAGAAAGTGAAAATTACAGGTACAGTCACGACTGATGGGCAGAAGACTGAGACAATTGTCAGCACCTTGACAGCGGGACACAATAGAAATGCAAAACATGTGAATGGTGTCAGATCAACAACAGACCGCAGTGAGAAAGAGAAGACCATACACTCTATCCCAAATAATAGTTTACAACAAGGACAAACAGAAATCAGGAACGTCCCAGAGGAATCCAGGTTGGTCCTGGCAGATCTAGGGTCCATGTGTGTGTGTGGGCAGAGAGGGGAATCGTTGATGAGAACTAAATGTGGGGTTACTATGTGCTCACATTGCCTGGACACAGTGCATGTTCACTGCAGAGTTTGTCACGAGTCAGTGATGACACCTCAGGGCATCCAGGGCAAAATGAGCTGCTCCAGACTACAAATCAGCGTACCAGGTTATAACAAGGACTTTGCTATCAAGATCACCTACAACATTCCTGAAGGAATCCAAGGGGTGAGATTTTTTTTAGTTTATTCTCTCCCTTAATCAGTTTTAATAATATTCTAACTGTTGCTGTATCTGATAGATGCATTCACAGAAAGTATGTATGTGCATGTTAAGCTTTTATCAACAAATAGCTACTCAAAGTTTTTGATTTAAGTTTATTGTAGAAGTAGTAGTTTACTAAGAAGTCGGTGTATTTATGTAGCATTTTTATTGCTTTACCTATATGCAGAATGAAATAACATTGTCAGGCTCTTTATGCACAGGAGGTAAAAATACATTAAACCAAATGTGATGACATTTTCCTCGTAAATATCTGTTTCAGTTCACTGGTGTTATAGTTGTCATACAGGGTTGGTGTTGTAGTTGACTCATACAGGGTGTCATGAAGAATTTAGATAAACTTCAGAAAGGCAAACCCTGAGTTGTGTTGGATTGGAGTCAGTGCTGTCCAAAAGCTCGATAAGAAATTGTGCTTACAAATGCCTTTATATTTAAAGATAGTGTTCCCTGAATGCTCAGAATCCACTGGGATCTGTAAGCACCAGGCAGCATGTACTTGTTTCTTGTCAAATGTAATTAAAGTAGTGTGTGTGTCAATAATTTGTCACATTCAACCCAAAGTAACTTTGCCTATTGGTTAGCCATGGTGATATGTAATAATAATAAGAATAATACGTCTGAGGAAATTATTTGTGGACAGGCTGCCCCTTTGAGGGTAAAGACTTCTTTAATGACTTTGGTCTTTTCTAACATACTAGGAGAGTCACCCATCTCCTGGAAAACCCTTCCAAGGAGGGGTGTTTGTTGCCTACCTCCCTGACTGCGAGAAGGCAAGGACGCTGCTGCCCAGGCTAGAGAAAGCCTTCAGGCAGGGACTCACCTTCACAGTGACAGGCAAAGAGACAGGGGCCGGGGTCACCTGGGACTGTATCCCACACAAAACCAGCATATATGGAGGCAAATCAGGGTGAGTGAGGCCAGAGGCAATGTCTAAGAGAGCTGTAGAATAAAAGGTCACAAACACAAGTTTATGCATCTGAGATGAACAGTCTTCTTTTTGTCTCTTTCAGGAATGGTTACCCAGATTCCACTTTCTTGAAACGCTTGTCTCAGGTCTTGTCCTCTCATGGGGTTGACTAACCAGCCAGATCTCAAGAATAAAAAACAGAAGGAGGCTTACTGTGTACTTTTATGTAAATTTACAGAATATGGCAGAGACATTTGCACTGTACTTGTGCATCGATTGAAATACCATATTATTTTGTTCTGTTCATTATGTGTGAAGAAATTACTTTTTAAATAACAGTAATATGCAATATTACTCAATGCAGCTATTTTGGATTAGAACCTGCTGGAGTTTGCCTTTCTTTGACATAGATGACGAGAGTTGATCATTGTTTTAATTACCAGAGGGCTCAATCATCCATTATCATTTCTCATACCAATTCAAAATATTTTCTTTCTGAACATTTTGTAGAAATGCATTTTATACTGTATAGCATATATAATGTGTATTGATGGGAAGGCATGAAGGCTCAGTGGGTAGAGCAGTCGTCTTCGTTTTAGCAGTGCTGACACAGGTCTAGCAGCTGTCCTGTTCTGTGTGGTTTTAAGAATAATCTAGTTGAGGAAAAGCAGAGAATATCTGTACAACACTGGTAAAGATTCTGACGTTTTTGACAATGGGCACAGAAATAAAAAAGCACATCTCATGGCTTTTTTTTGTTATGCTTTTTTATTAGTCCTGGAAAACATGTAAGGCATATGGTAACATTACACACTGAAGCGTTACAAGCTTTAGAAGCCATGTGGACAACATGGCACCACGCAGTAAACCCAGAGTCAAGCACAGAAGCAGCATCAATTCAAAGGGTTTAAAAAACAAAGTTGAGACAAGAAGAGTGGTTTCAACCCGGAAAAATACAACACAAGGAAGGACGGAGTAGAGGAGCATTAGCTTAGACGTCAACCTGTTGGGTATGCCTTGTAGGAAATTACCAGTGGTGAACTCTAGCAGGAAGTGTGTAGTGGGGTGGATGTGAAGTGAGTTTCTGAAGCGTTCCCAGAGATAGGTTAAGGTGTATCGTGAATGTACCATGACAGCGCCCACACTGAAGGTCAGGACAGGGTCAAATGGCACAGGGGGCAGTGGATTGGCTTCAGTTGGCAACTTGATAGACTGGAAGAGCATTCTCCTCCCTCACACCACAGCACTACATGACTACTAAACTTGCATGGAAAGAGACAGGGATCTGTACATACGTACACACATGCCTTATTTTCTGGTGAAGTAAACATGCATCCTAGTAATGTACATGACAAGCCCAGCCAGGTTGTACTGTCTTAGCATCTCTGCAAAGTTGCTGTGATGTTGCTGCAATACAACATCTTTAAAATAACTGCTAAGGAAACAATAGCTGCAGGCAGATTGTTTGGGTTCTCAGTGTGGATGAATGAACACGGTGGCTCTGAATGAGGAAATGACCCACTGACAGCAGAGCCTCAACGTGTGACTCACAATACTATAAAGCTTACATCAAACATGGACAGTGAAAGTTTGTGCAGTGGAACATAATGATGTCACCCCAGGGCATCGCGTGTTGTTTATTACCAAATGTAAAATGTTGTGTTTTTTCTTACACGAGGAAAACCGCAGTTTGAAATGACCTGAGAAACCATATAAAAGGAAAGAAACTGACTGTGAGGGACAGCTACACGAGCCAAGACAGACTGAGGAGTAGCTCACTGTTTAAGTGCATTTTTCAACCTAAAACTACAAGCATTAATTATTAATATGAAATCCTAAACTGCAAATGTTCAGAAAATTACGACTTTATTTTACTTTGAAAAGCTGTTTTTCTTCCACGCATGTCTGAGTTGCTAAGTACTCTTGCATATGTCTGGAATGATGGGAAACCATTTCAAGATGACAAACATTGCTTCTCCACCACGGCGGAAAAGCTTTTGGGCAGAAGGCCAAAGTAGAAAGGAGTGGGCTTGAGTTTAACCAACATATCCACTTGAACCCCAACCCCAGATATGAAACACTCTTCCCACTGATGAAGCTCATCTCAAAGGCATTTTAGCTGTAGCGAACTAAGAAGAAAATGTGCAATGAAAGAAAAAATATAATCTGTTTTCCACATGTTGCATGCATGCACTTTCAAATTCCAGATGTCAAAGTAATGTTTTATTTGCTATGAATGTGTGTGGAGTGAGAAAGGGTGATATGGAGAGGAGTGTTTGCTGGCTACTGGCGGACTGTGGCTGTTTCACCAGCCAAGAAGCTCTGTGGATGCAGCACAGGAAGAGAGGAACGACTGTTAAAATCCTTGAGTGAACCGAGATCAGCTGTAAAGCGGAATTGTTGTGTCTGCAGCAGGCCAGGGCTGAGCTATATGATCAGCCAAGAGGATGGGGTTTTGTGCAGCTGTACTATAGTACTGGGATCTTTGCACAGCTGCGTGGAAACATCTGGTCCCTCACTTGCTATACAACTGATTCGGGAAAAAAATGAAGAAATCCATAGTGAGAAATACCATTTAGCTCTAGATTTGGAGGGATATTTAGACTGTTGCAAATCAATTTCTTTTGTTGGTGTTTTAAATGCACCTCGTGAAGTTCCTTTTCACTGTATTATTGTGGTTGTAAACATGTAGGAGATATCAACCTGTTCCAGTTCGACGTAAGAATCACATCTTAAAACACAGTGAAAATGATATAAATACGAAGGGGAGGCGCCTCGGATTGAGGTAAGCTGTGTGTGAGAAGAGAGGCACAGGCCTACGCTTGAGCGAGACTGCAACCTATCAACAACTAGGAATTGTGTTAAATCTTTTGCAAACATCAGCAAAGATAGTGTCAGTAGCACCCATGAGCATATGGGATACAAATCTGACACACGGAGAAGCTTTTTGTATTTTACATTTTTTTCAAGGTTGACAGAAATGCATCGAAAAACAGAATTCTCTTCATTTTCTTCATATTTTTATGCACTGTTAATATTCAAAGCATTGACAGAGGAGTATACATACAATTTGGCACACTTGGTTCAGACCAACAGAAAGACTTTGTCACATTTAAAGGAGTGCAGGTTAGCAGGTCCCCATGTAAAGGGTATGAACTTTGAACTTTAAACCCTTGGATAACAAAACAAAACAAACAAACAAAAAATATAAAGGTAAATTAAAATAACATATTAAGTAAAACATCCTTTTTTCAAAATTTTCTTTTTCACTTTAAGCGTTTGTTTCTCACATGGCACTCGAAACAGAAGCACCGTCCACAGGTTCACAAAGGGAGCCCAGCAGATTAGAACAGAACACTAACCAGAGGCTAACAGGACACAGTCACTCCCCACACCAGCATGGCGGTCGCACTCCAGCTATAGCCTGCTCCACATTTTACTTCCCACAGTCAAGGATGGATGAATGCTTTGATTTTTACTGGAGAAGTTGGCCCAGGCAGGGACTGGAAAGCTGAAAATGAGCGGACCTTCAAATGTATGTTTCTATATATATGAGTGTGTGTGTGTGTGTGTGTGTGTGCCACCTGTGCTTTCAGTGAGCTTTAGCAGATACACGGGGAGTGGATGATGGGAAACAGGCTGCAAACCTGGAGAAGAATCAAAGCCTGCGTGGGACTGGAGTGTGACTGCCATGCCTGTAAGTGCATTAAGATCAGCGAGCAGAGTGCAAAATACTAATACCAACTGTCCTCATAACACATGCCTCTTATCAGACAGGGAGAGAAATAGAATAAGAAGGGGTGTTGGATGAGAGCTACATAATACTGTAGCAGAGTAGTGTGATCAGGAAATGTGGCAGGGGTAGGGTGGGTGCTTTTAAAACCTGACAAACAACCTGAGGACACACACATCTTTTCACACACTATGGCACACCACACACAGCACATGAGGGAGGCCACTCATGCGAACACAACAACTTTTTTTTCCTTTCATTTTTTTTGTGTTTTTGTTTTTTACAAAGTTACTAGTCACCATCTGAGTCTCAACACTGAGGCCGGGCTCACAGGCACATAGGCAGGTAGATAATGTTTGAGTTCGACATCCACTAACATGAATGATTCCTGGTGCGGCCAGAGGGACTCGTGATGAAACACGAAGGATTATACCTAGTAGACTTTTGACGTGACACCAGCCAGACATAATTCATAGCGGCCATTAGGGGGAGCGGCGTGCTGTTTTAGCCAGAATACTGCTAACTGCACACATTGTCGAGACAAGATTTAAATTTCACTCTGACTTGAAAGAAATAGTTTGGTAGAGCAACACGAAACACCTTCAAAATGGTTCAGGACCACTTTTTATCATCTGGATTTCTCAATTCATTTTACACCTGTTGAAGTACTGGTAAACAGCCCTGACTGTTGGCAAACACAGGGTTAGAAAGACAGAGAAAGAGAGAGAGAAAGACAGAAAGAAAAACAGACCACGGTGCCATCTCTGACGAGCCTGACGCCTGTTGCTATGCCGACCATAGAGAGGGAAACAGAAAGAGGAGAGAGAGAGAGCAGAGGGAAGGAGGAGAGTTGAATTCAATGCTCGTCTCTCTGGTCAGGGTGATCGGCAGGCGAGCGGCCGCTGTGAAAGGAGCAGAATGCCATGGAATGCCTCGAGGAGGATCAGGGGGGAAAAAAGCCTGATCCCGAGCAAAAAAAGGACTGGTATTCACCTTCTTAACTTGCTCATTTCAGACGCTTCACTGTCTCAGCATGACAGTGCCTCTTTCATCACATTCAGATTGTGTGTGTGTGCGCATTTGTTGCTTGTTGAACAGAAACAAATTCTATCTTAATTGGCACTACACGCTTCTTGCCAACAGTTGGTCAGCTAGAAAAATCAGTAACTAAGGAGAAGGAAACCAGCAATGATTTCTGCTTCCCTATTCAATACAGCACAGAAAGGCTCATTATTATGGGAATTCATATTCAGGCAGGAGCAAAAATAACTGCATTGAAATTTGGTGGGAACACATGCACTCGTAGAGTGGCTTTCTCTGTTGCAAATTATCACTGATGCTATGTCCAATGTTAGGCCTCGCAGCATTATCTGAGCAGTCAAACAACATGATCAAAACCATGATGCAAATATCTCCAAGGGAGGTGGGGTGCTTTAACCAATCACAGGCATGTCTGACTCATACTCAGTGACATAACGAAGCATTGGACACTGGGAGACAACGTGTGGGTGGGCGTGGTTCTTTGTTTATCTGCCTGTCTTTGTGCCTTTCTGTGAGTCCGGCCCATGGATGGGGATGGGGTGATGTGGGAGGTGAGGGCGGACTCAGCACAGTGAGGGAGGGACAGGAGGTGGCAGGTGGAAGTCAGAGCAGAACAATTTAGCACAGTAGGAGTTGAGGTGTGGATGGGCCTGGGGGTGAGGGTGGGACCAGAGTGCGGACAGGGATTATGGTTGTCAAGGAAACTAATTGTAATTTGCCTCAGGCCTGGACCCTGCCCACAATCCTCCCTGACTTTCTTGTCTCGGTCATTCCCAATGAGTAGATCTTTTCAGTGATCCAGATATTTTATCAATCTCGTGAAGCAGAAAAGTACATCTGGAGCTTCTAGCGTGTTACAGGTGATTGAAATCTTTTCTTTGAGATAAAGGAAAGAACGTGTTTTTGGGGGTAGTAACAGTGGCTGGAGGCAGGCCTGAGCAATCACTGCCAATGTGGAGTCAAGAGATTGATTCAGAAGAGATGAAAGAATGACAGTGGTGTGATAGTTGTTGTAATGTCCCCTTCTAACGCCTTCCAATCATTGCTTACTGTCCATCCCCACCCACCATCCCCACCCCCACCCCATCCATCTCCATACTTACTCCCACCCTTCCCCTCCTCCCTCCCACACCACAACCCCTGCTCCCAGGACACAAACTCCCTGCTGGTCTGCTTGACTATCCATCCCCCCTCTCACTTCTCCTCCTTCTTGGGCTCTTCCTTCTTCTCTTCCTCTTTCTTCTCCTCTTTCTTGGGCTCCTCTTTCTTCTTGTCATCCTTCTTCTCCTCCTTCTTGCCATCGTCCTTCTTCTTGTCATCCTTTTTCTTGTCCTCCTTCTTCTTGTCCTCTTTCTTGTCCTCCTTCTTGGGCTCCTCCTTCTTTTCCTCCTCAGGCATTGGCTCTGTGGTGAGAATCACTTTGCCGATGTTGTTCCTCTCCTGCATCTTTCTCATGGCATCACCCACCTAGAGGAGACGAGAGGAGAAAGTTATGTAAGTAGAGATAAAAGAAGAGCTACTAAGATTTACCACATCACTACACGTCGCTTTCATTTTGTGCTTCCAATCATTTGAAGCCACAGATTAGAAACGGATCTTCCAGGAATACATTTTAATATACGGCATCTGTGAAATTACATCTGTTTAGATGAGACTTTTGAATCTTTAAAGGGAAATGAGATTGTTGGAGCAGTATACAAGAAACAGAAAAATGAAATACATAGAGGGCATAACACACACTGTATAAAGATATTTGCAATATCAGAAATGATAAATATAATTTTTAATTAAAATGTTTTTTCTTTTTCAATTCTAGTTTTCATCCGAAGTGAATCTCCAGGAAAACACATCACTTGCTGGATCGAACTGTCACTATCTCCAAATGATGCTAATTCAGTGTTAATGTAAAAATGTTTGGTTGTTATAGCTAAAGCCAGAACTTGCCAAGTCAACACTAGCATGATTGGTATTTATATTTAAATATAAATTTATAATTAAAATACAGCCCCCCCCCCCCCCCTGTAAATGATAGCAATGAGAGGACAACCCCAGCCCTACCCTCCACCTGACCACCAAGCTCTGTCCACTGTCTGCTCCTGTCTCCATCACTCCCTCCTCACTCCCAACCCCCTGTTCATGCAAGGCAGACCACCTAACGACCAATACCACGGCAACAGGGCCATCTCCTAGCAACATAAAGCCCGGCTGAAACGTGGCTCTGACGATTCAGCCACATGGGAAAGAGGGAGAGTGTAGGAGTTCGAAGTGGAGGGGTGGAAGGGTGTGGGGACAGAGAGAGCAACTGGTGTCCTTCAGATGAAGAACACGCCCCGCTGAATCTGAAAAGGAGGGAGGAGTACGTCCGGGAATGACAAGAATCATCTTTGGTGTGAATGAAAGTCACACTGAGAGGCTGAGGCTCTTTTAATGACTCCACCCACTCCACCCTTCACTGTCTAAGATCTGTCAACCTCTCTGACTCCCACCTCGGACTGGAGTGTGCTATTTTCAGCTACAGACATACCCATTATCATCTTAGGCATCGGTTCAGATGTAAAAGATGAACAAAGAGAGACCACAGGAGGCAGGAACAGCGCTAAATTCTAAATATCACCCAAGTGCATTTATTGATTAAAGAGAAAAGAGTCACAATGGAGGAAAGACTGAGATGGATGGGGTCAAGGCGTGACATTTGTCATTTCACTTTGTAATAATCAATCAAATATTTGATTAACTCTCGCCCTGAAGCATTTTAGTGATCGCTGTTTGGAGACTTCCCCCACAAAATGTGTACGCACCAAGCAACACTAAGATATACCTTCATCTCTCCACTGTATCTCCATGCTCTTTCCATGTCTCTTTTTCATACTTCAGGGTCCCTCCCTAAGACAGACGCACACGCTGACTAAAGGATGTCGCCATAGCAACAAGAGAGAAAAAGCAAAAAAAAAAAAAAAAAAGATGCACTGTGAGAAGAGAATACAGAGAGACAGAGAGGGAGTCAGTAACCTAAAGACAGAGGGAAAGCGTCTGATAAAGAGAAGGCAGATGGAGAGGCAGAGAAAGAGCGTCAGCTGGCAAAGAAAGACATCGGGTGTTTCTCTCTGGCCACAGCCACACAGGCCAAAATACCGATCAGCTCCGACTCTGACAACAGAAGATGTCAGTCTCTGACTCCTCTTTCTCTCCGTGTTTTTCACACTTTCTCTATTCATATCTGCTAGCAGTGTTAATTTTTGTCAACAACAATCTGACTCTGTCTGGCTGAGGGAGTTATGCTAGAGGAGACACAGAGCTTCTTGTGGAGAAAATTTGCTTGATGAATGCGAGTCTTGCTGAATACAGGCCACACCCAGCTCCAGCAGACTCCACTATGAAACGCACAGACCCACCCATTCATTAAAACACATATGCCACACCGAATTATGATCATTCAGGTGCATGTTGATGCAATCAAATAAAGATCAAGTGCTACAACAAAATATTGGCTCACAGTATATCATTATATCCTACAGCTGTGATCAATATAAAAGATCATATTGAAATTTGTATCATTAAGTTTTAGGTTATATAAGAAGAAAAACAATCCACTTTATTGTCATTAATACATTTCTGCAGATTACAACAAAATTTTTTCTCTGCATTAGACCCATCCCCCCTTGGGGGGAGCAGTGAGCAGCCACAGGCGCTCAGGGAGCTAGCGCTGGGTGTCTCGCTCAGAGACACACCTGGTGTGGGGGATGGGCTGGGTGACTCAGCTGGGAATCAATCCCGCTATTCCTGCATCCCAGCCCTCTGCCTTAACCACGGAGCTACCAGGCCGCCTGTATAGAGCATTTAATCAATCCAGACATTCAAGATGTAAATGGGGAAAGTGACCTGTTCAAGATGCCAAGTGGAGTCGATGTGGGGCTTGATCTTGCCCTGCTTGTGAAGATCCAAAATGATATTCATGGCCTGGGTGATGAGCTCTGTCTCCCCGTCAAGGTAGCCCAGGTGGAAGCCGCACACAGACTTGTTCCCCTGGATCAGACTGAGTGTGTGGATGGAGAATTGGTGGTACCAGTTCTTGGCCACGGCGATCAGGTTCTTCTTCTGACCCGCCAACATATTAGCCGCACCTGACAGAGGAAGAATGTCAAAAGAAGATATAAAAATAATTCTCTGATGATAAAGTGTTTAGAAGCCTGGTTCATTCTGTAGTATCAAATAATCTTTCCCCACTTTCACTTTCTCTCTGACCTTATTCCACTCCAATGATATGACATTTTATAGACCAATCAATCGCAGACAGTGATAGCACACTGATTAATATTTAGTGACAATAACACTGTTGCCCTGTTCGATGCTGCTACTCATTAGTACTGGTTTAGATTTTTATTCTGCCTCTCTTCTACTGAACTGTCACACACATGTATGTCTCCCACCCTCAAAAACCTCCTCAGCATGTGAGCTCTCTCTATCAACACATTCCCATCTTATCCCCTCGTTCTCTGTCCTTGTCTCTCTCAGGGGAACCGGGGAACATAAAGCTTGCTCTGAGAGAGGAGAGGAACCAAGCCTGCTACACTGAAACACATTCCAGGTTTCGTGTGGATAGAACGCCTATTGTCCTTCCATGCATACTTCTAATACGCTGGAAGAGAAGCAGCCAGCACGGAGGGACCGTGAAGATGGGGTGGGGCTGGTGGGTGCTGTAAGGGTGAGAGAGGGTGAATGGGCAAGGGTGGGGGGCACCGTGCTGGGTGGTGGGTTTTTGTGCAACATGCAAAGGCAAGGCCCTGTTCTCCATAGATGCCGACCCCACCCACTGTTGCATGCATGCCGGTTCCAGATTGGCATCGCAACAGAGCAGGCTTAAAGGCCTTCCCACGGATGACACACAGCACACTGAGGCCATGGACGTCTGTAGAGAAGTCCCACTTTCCACCAGGAAGCAACTGTATTCAGTGGCAAATGCAGAAACCCACTAGTATTTCATACAATGCATTTTTATTATTACTCTGCTGGGTTTTTTTGTTTATTTTTGTCCAAATTGAAATTGTAATTCAGTGTATAATTGACTAGGAATTATAATACATAGCTAGTAAGCAACACCCTTTTTATGGGTCTTACTGTTATGCTAGCTTTAAGCTTCATTAGCCATTGTGCTTCCTACTATTCTGTATAGCACTACTAACACTACTTGTAGCCTGTTAGCCTATTTTATGGCATAAAAATCTAAAGGAGAAGATAAATGATGTTGTTTGTGGGAATTGAGTTTTGATATGTATTTGATAAATGTACTTGTTCATTTGCCTGAGATGTGTGGATAATCGCTTCAGTTGGTGAAATTGACAATCATTTTTCTTCCCAGATGAGCTGTCTTCAGCTGAAGATCACAGAGGATTCGAATAGAGAACAACTGTTTAACACACACGCACAAAGATTTTCTTTTGACCTACCATAGGTGATAAGTTTGCCCATGGGCTTCAGAAGGTTGTAGGCCTTGTGGGTGTCTGATCCACCAAGAGGGTCCAGTATTATGTCCAGTCCTGTAGCAGGAGAGAGAAGGAGGAGACAGTTTGAATTCAGAGAGAACAGTCTGCCAAATCTTCCCCTCTGCATGCCAGAGATCACTAGGAGTACTGAGTGTAGCCAGGTTGTGTCATGTTTGCATGAAGACAAACCCGTACATACGCCAAGAGAGGAGGGGAGAGTGTGGAGAGAACCTGTGTTTACGTTTCATTCGTTTTTCCACTGATAAGACGAGCGGGATAAAACATCTCTTCGTCATTGTCCATTCCACCCGTTAGTGGACAGAATAACAAACCCACGTCTGAGCAGATGGTAAAGGATCTAACTATGAAGTCTTCTCTGTGGCTTATTAATGTCTGGCCATGTAAGCTCAGCCTTAATGATGTATCTTTGTGCCTTAGGGGACTCCTCAAATTGGGCTACCCCTCCTTGCTCTGTTAAACCCTGGCTCTATTGATTATAGGAGGCTCACAGCAGGATTCTGCCTTGACCACAGCGCAGATGAATTGACAAAGAGCCATAGACAGAGGGAAAGGTAGCTTCACATTGATCCAGGCTCCTAACTAGATACATTCTGTCTAAAGTGTCAGTTCTCTTTCTTTTCCTCTGCATCTCTGTGATGTCTGTCTCACCCGTCGCTACAAGGAACAGTGACGGATTGAAGAGGGGACAATGAAATAGGCCCCCAGCAAATTTAACAGTTTCCATCCTGCTAGAATCTTAGTCGTGGGTGAAGGAAGAAACAGGAAAGCAGTGTTTTCTGTGAGTCCAGAGCCACATCTACATAAAACTCTGCAGATGCATATTGATGGGGATGAAAATTTGAACAGTCAATACTACGTGAAGTGAGTTTTGTTACATGTTGTCAGACCAGTCGCAGTGTTTGCACTTTGTCTAACACTTATCAACAAATCCTGCAGCTGCACAGTATCGCTGCGTGCCAGTGGCAGTATATTGGTCTGGAGTGTCTCATGAAACAACTTCAGTGAACCTGCGCATTGCTGTGAACCCCAATAGCAGGTGAATAGTTCTGAAAGTTTACACTGAGCCAAATACGTAACATTATTTCTAGCTGTAAGTCCATGAGCACAAATCTGCATATGTGAATCATTTATCTCAGTGCAGTTGGTCAAGTTTCTCACCTTTGGGACTGATCTTGCGGACTTCCTCCACATAGTCCTTAGTGCGATAGTCAATGGCATGTGTGACTCCCCCCTGGCTGATGGTCTCATGCTTGCTGGCTGAAGCAGTTCCAAACACAGTCACGTCCTTCACTGTCTTGCACAGCTGGGTAGCTGCGATGCCCACACCACCTGATGGAAGAGGGGCAGCCATTTATGGAGCAACAACACCACTAGATGAAGCTCAGCTAAACAGGGCGGCTGTCAAAGACACGAGACAATAATTCCCTCTCCAGACTAATTCTATGGAAGGTAAATGTGATTTGCATTTTTTGTGTCACAAACAAGCCAATCAATAGCAGCATGGATGTGTTTTGCTCAGGGGTATGTAAAGAGTGCATTAAACACAATCACATTATCCTAGCTGGGCTGGGGAGAATAGACACCCACACATAGATGCAGAGACACACACATCCTACTCTGAAGAAAGTAGGCATTGTAGCTCAAATGACACATTTAATTTTTGGTTTCCTTATTCAAGATAACCCGTCTAAAATTCCTCAGGACAAAAAAAATGTAGCTGTTTTGTTAGGAAAGTAGAGCTGGATGACATTCTATCGCAAATTACATAAACATGGCTCCTTATAACAGTGCCAGCTGAAAACAAAACATGCTACATTGTCCAAGATAACTTTTAAGGACAAAGTGCTGCGATTCAGTAGATGTTTTGGATATCTGTGTTTGTGCCGTGTGTACATTACTGTGGCAAAAGCTTTAGCCAGTGTTTGTTAAGCCAGCCAGAGCAAGAACTAATAGGTTACTGATAAGCAGTAGCTTGTTTGAAATGGAGGCTGACTAGAGGACTTGAACTGAAAGGCATCTATAAAGGTCACTCATGCCTGACCAAGTAAAGAGCACATCTTATCTGATCCCACAGTATAAAGCAACACATGCATTTGAATAACATCAATTTTACAGGCATAGCTGGGATGCTGAACAGGTTTGGATTAAGTGAATGATAAAAAACATGATTCGCTTGCTTACGCATGCAACTAAAGCCGACGTTTCATAAGTGCAATAGTCAGAAAGACAGGAAGACCCACACGCATGCATATGTTAGATTGCATATGTGCATTCGATTAGATTTGTGCACAAATAACCAAAATAAATGTGAATTAAAAAAAAAAGAATCTACATTTATACTACATTGAAACTGAGATAGGGCATATTAATTCATGAATTATACATTTTACCACAGCTGTGTAGAGAAACAGCCATAGTCTCTGTCAGTAGCCATGTGTGTTACTGCACTGTTCAGCCATTAGGTATATTTTACAGTGCTGGTAAACAAAATAATTGTCAACAGTTTGCCTTTGTTGCACGGTGATATTATATATAGCATCAAATTCTGGTCTCTTTATCATGGCTAAATGATTCTGAGCAGTGAACCAGTTGAAATGCACAATTTCCTCAGCAACATCCTGACAGTTACTCTCCGAGGCTGCATTATCACATAAGACCATCACTGACACAGCCCAGAAAAATGACCTGAGACTTGATTAGATGATTAGATTAAAGCCAATTCAAATGATCCTCTTTATTGATCGCTGAGACTAGAAAAAAGGTGAATTTCTGGTTAGATCATAGTCATTTTTTAAACCCCTTTCTTGCTTTGTTACATAAATGCTCCCCCATAAAATAAATAACTTGAATACACTTATCCTCAGCTTCAATGTAAAGATCAGAAATCATTTCATATGTGTTGCTTTCATTGGAAAGCTTAAGATGATGTGAGATGACTAGATCAGTCTGCATTACTATAATCACACCTGCTGATACTGAGGGGAGAACTGGTGACAAAACAAAATCAGGGCTGTTGCATGTAAGTGTTGCGGCTGCATTATAACAGCACCATCTCTCTCTGTCCTGTGAGAAACCAAGTTTGTGTTGCCAAGGAGACCTTGGTCAAATTGCTGCCAATGACTGAACAAAGGGAGCCATTTTGTTTCATTGACTGCTGTTGATTTGAGAATAAAGTAGTATTTTGAACGCAATCACAAGTTTGCCATTAGCTTATATTTGATAGACTGGGTCATATTTAGTGGGCATTGAGCTGTCGCAGTCAACACAGCTACCTGTAACTATGTGAGTGTTAGTAATAGGTAATTGACAATGGATGTATAGTGATCTATAATAACAAATGTACCTGTCATGTTAATTGCATAAATGTTTTGCACAAGCATTTGACACATGGGTTAGATGAGTACACAAGGAGCTGTTTAAGTTGGGTAAAACGGAAAAAAGGGAGGAAATGTTGAATAAAGAAAAAGGTTGAAGAAAGGCCCAACAGGATGATGCCACGTATTTACAGCCAGGCACATATAAACTAATATTTAACTACTGCTACTCTCATAAACACAGGGATTTCCCTTCTGTATCATAAAGTCAGTGAGCAGTGGGAAAACAATCTCTGCAGAGCTCTGTCTTTACTGTTATCACTGCTACTTTCCAATCAGGACATAAATTATTAGTCAGATGACAACAGACCAAAACAAATGTCATTTGTATTATCTTTGTTTTGTAAAAATGTGTTTCCAGTATAAGAGATAACCCAGAGAGGAAGAAGGTACCTGTATCTGAATCCCTTGAAAACAAACTCCTGATCTCCAATCACAAGACTGCTGAGCTGTGCCAAGAACCCCTTACCGCACCCCAGACCTCACCTCACTTCAAAATTCAATACACACAAAGTCTCTCTCTCTCTCTCTTTCACACACACGTCCATACATCACCCAAATCACAAAAGAAAGAGAACTGCAGCCATTCAAGTGACAATATTTGTATCTATTGATCTTCACAAATATGCACAATAGAACAGAATATTAGCCTTTTAATAACCCAGTGTTTTAATTGCGGTTGTTACGTTGGTTTCCTGACGTCTAGTTGCTCCCTCTATGTCTACTTCTTTCCACCAGATTCGTGTCTATTGGAAAGGGTAGAGTGTGATTTAAGACCATCCACAAACACTTACCCTCTGCCTAGGGAAGAACAAGCAACTTAAGCAGAATTCTTGCTACTAATTGCATTTGTTCTGCTCAAGATTCAATTGAATTGTTTACACTTGTAATTATTACGTCAAAAAGCGCCAACCTATCTTTATTTCCTCTCTCTCTCTCTCTCTCTCTGGAGAAACAGGATTCACAGTAGGGTTTTGTCTTTCCCTGAATCCTTACAAACTCAAATTTTGGCACAATTTGCTCTTGGCTTCCATAACATGACTGTTAGGAGCGAAGAGGAATTTTCCCCAAAACAGAGTGGAATCCAGACTGACACTGAAGCCACTGTTATTGCTCCACACCCAGAGTTCCACAGCAGCAGGGGTGGGTGGGGACATCAGAAATGTTTTTCATAAAGAAATAATGGGATGGACATTACGTCTGCCTCATCCTGTTCTATCTCTGAATCTACATTCAAGCAACGTGGTCACCGTAAGCCCATATTCATCTACGTGATTATCTCAGGTGGGAGTCACGGGGCGGCTGGTGGCTACTGTCAGAGAGATGACCGGTCCCCCCTTGTCTGTGAGCTGCTGTTCTCCTTTGTGAATTCGTCTGCATTTATTTCCACTTCTCTTTAACTACTCTTAAGGCGTCATTAGCTCCGGGTAGCAACGGCTGACAAAGAATGAAATACAAACGTGGATCCAAGTATCCTTGTATCCCAGCCCGCCGTGGTAGTGTTACAACATCAACATGCTGAATCGAATAAATAACATTTTATTGCTACTCTCTGCATCATTCATCTATAATGAAGTTCAAATATGAATCTCAAACGGGAGATGCGGTTAGCTGTTTGTGGACATGTACTCTTGAACTATTACTGTGCATTATGTAACTCTAGTGTTTTTTTTTTTTTGGATGACTTGGTAAGTGTGTGCACTCACACACTGTGGGCTTGAAGAGGTTTAATGTGCTTTCTCTGATGGTGAATTTGTCTCTGTGCAGATAAGAATTACAGTGTGAGTGAGTAAAACAACAACAACAACAACGTGCTTTCGTTGTGAGTGAAGACAGTCTCTCTGTGATTTCCTGAGTATGTGATTCTCACACTGCTAACTGGCACAAACACAGCTAGAAATGCATCTACATGTATAGACTATATTCCTCTAACATCTTTCCTTTTATAAACCCAGCTGCAGAATGAAATATGAGCTGGTGCACACTTATCCTGTTATACCACAAATTCACACGTAGACCGGCACAAACAGGTGCCCTGACAGAGGTTTCACACACACCTGCCTGTATGTGGTGGTTAGGGTGGGGGTGGATGGGGTCATTTGTCAACGGCTGCAGTGATGAAAGCGCGAGAGAGCAATGTGATTGGCGGCTTAGGTTGGAGGTTGCCCTGGTTTCCCTCTCCTATCAGTGCAGCTGATCTGCCGCCGGCAATGCCAGGCCTGGGGAACACAGAAACGGTTCAACCACGCAGCCCAGACTCCCGCTTAGTGGTCAGACTGAATTAGCATTCTCTAAACTAGGGTAAGACCTCCTGAGCAGACAGACATGGGGATGAGAAGAGTAAACCATTTTCAGCGCACTTCAGACTCTTATCGTGAGGCTCAGGAACAACGGAATTAAAAACATGAAGCATGTAACTACACTTGAGTTAGTGTTTAAAAAGCAAATGACTTTGTTTGCTGGTAAATAATAGATGCAAAAATAATGTGGACTCGAGTCTTGGGAGAAATAAAATACAAATAAATCTTTATGTCTTTCATCAGTTCTTCGTGCGCTGAGGGCTCATATGCCCGAGGCCCTACTTGCAGTTCTGACAACAGTCATGACGATCTACACCAGGATGTATCCCTCATTCAGCAAACCCAGGAGATCCAGCCATCTGTTCCGCATGTTTTTAAGCATTCACAGGGCCCTTCCAACACTAGTAATACATTTTTCAGATTTGACTACGAGTTAGGAGGAGGTTTCAAGGCGTTCATGTGCTGCATAGACAATGCTAAGTGCAGGTACAACAGATGGGCAGCTCCACGAGGAAACATATGAGTCTTTAATATTTAAAAAGTCAAAGCTTTTGAAAAGCAACATAAATATGCCAATAATAATTAGTGTGACAAGAAACATACGACCAGAATATTGTGAATGACTTCAGTGTCTGTGGCTCCTTTGTTGCTTGGTATTACAGTGGTGAAGCCTTTGGAATTTATAATAGCTCTGATTTACAACTGGCTTAGAGCCAGCTGTCATATTAAATAGAAAAGAATTTTTTAAAGAGAAAGGGTTCAACTATAACATATCATTAACCTGTAGTTTAACATTATCCAGGACAGACCCTGGTTTTGATGTTGAACACTCAACAATGAGGATATCATAAAAAGAAAACTTTGAAGCAGGAATTTACCAGAGGAAGAATTACTTCCAGAACCAGTCGGTCAGCTCTATAGATTAACACGGATTTAACTCCTCAGCCGTGACTGCTGCTCTTTTTTGTTTTTGTTGCACCTGGAAGCCCCTCACGTCAAGTTCCAGATAATCCTATACACATGGCACAAGATCTGGCAATAAAAGAATTTATGGAAACCATCAATTAGCAGGCTGGGAAAATACAAAGTGGAATTGGATTAAGTACGTTTGGAATCTAAAGCATTAACCTCTAAGTCACTGCTGTGGAATTTATAACATACGTTATTTACTAGATTAAACACATCTTAGTGGTTTTAGGGAGAACACAGGAACCAGCAGAAACCTCTGACAACTTGGTGTAAAAACGTCTTAATCAGACTGAGGCCAAGAAGCTGCATAATCAGATTAACTGACGACACGAAATCCAAAATCGTATTATGCATTCCACATCTGCAACACAATGCGTGGCACTCGCTGGGCTACAGTCACTCGAGATCTCATAAATAAAACACAAGTGGACAAGCAGCGGAGCCCCATATGTATGCAGGAATGTGCAGTGTGGGTGTGGTGTTGGGTGGCTGGCCAGAGTTCATAAACATTAGGACCAGTTCAGGGAGAGGGCAGAGAAAAGGCTGTTGGCTTAGCACAGTGGAAGACCCATGAGATATATCCAAATGTCGCTCAACTGCAACCTCCGCCCAAACCCTCAAGGGAAAACAAAAGGGGAAACATGCGTTCGTTCCCCGATGACGATGACTAGAGCACGGATATGGCGAGGTCACGCAGAGCGAGCAGAGGGTTGGGGGAGAGAGGAGGAAAACGGAGGATGCAGATGTGCGGTGCGACGGAGAGGAGAGGCACGCTGGGAGGAAATACAACAAGCTATTGTTTGGAGAGTGGGGACAGGAGCAGACCCACGAGACAGACAGCTGAGGACTAATCACTAGAGTTAACTTCTACACACACACACATAAAAACATGACTGACAGATGCTATTCAGGGATTTGGTACTGAACGTACAGGATAAAGATCACCTCACTTGTAAGAAATTTGTTTTTACAAAGAGATGAGTTGATGTGGCATCACTTGCCCACATGGAGTAAAACGGAGGCGAGAAGCCATCCATCCCTCTGCTAAGCTCCCCTAAAGGGTTCCCCTGTGCTTTCACGAGTGATCATTTGAGATCAAATTTAAGACCATGACGACCATCCAATACTCCAGTGCAAAAGTTTAGCATATTACCTAAAGCTCACAATTAATATATTTGAGAATTACATTTTGAGCTAATGAAGGATTGTGTATATTCTCCTTGTCAGCACGTTTGTGATTTCTTACCCTAAAACTAGAACACTGAGCTGCTAGATTTAGAATTATTCTAAACATCTTGTTGGGAATTGAAAAGACAGTGACAGCAGAAGAAACACATTTCAATAATTAAATTCATTCAGAAATTATAATAAAATTTCATGGTCTCAGGGGACAAAATAATCTAAAAGCAATTGAAAGAGGGCTGATAATATTTCTAAATTGATTAAATCAGTGACTTATGTCCGTATTATGAGAATAAACAGGTCAACCATGAGACAGGCCACTGAGGTTGATGCCCTCAAGCGTTTACTAGAAAGATGTACTGATGAAGAGATTTATCTCTCCAACCAAAGAGTTGACAGCTATTGCGATAAGAAGCTGTTAATCTAAAGAAGCGTGCAATAAAAAATCGGACTGGTTTTAATCGTAATTACCTAACCATACCCTGTGACTCATGGCGAAAACAAATCACTGTCTTGTGTACCGCTGCTACTTCTTAACTGCGCAAACGAGCCGAGTTAATCTCATGCAACAGCTCCCCGTTTTATCTCAGCTCACCATAAACTGATCTAACAGGAATGCAGTTTTACGAGGGCATGTCTGGCACACGAAATCACTCACTGTGGCTGAAGATTAAACTTCGTATGCAATCATCGGTTGCAACGTCTTGTGAGACAGTCTGACGGGGCAAAGTAAAGCCATTTCAGGTTTGGCTGCTTTGTAAAGCCAAAGCCAACAATTTGAAGACTTGACCTGGGACATTGTAACAGACATTGTTATTGTCTGTTACAATTATGACATACAAAAGACATATTATGTATGTGGTTTAATGGGGTGCTCACTAGAGCTGTGGGCACGGTTGAGTAGCACTACAGAACTGTTTCATAATCTAAATAGAAAACCACACTGTAATTCTACTTAGAATTGATTTTTCCCCCAATATACATAGACATTTGTTCAATATTTTTGAAGGCATTGTGAAACGGGGGGCTTTAGCTAAGGCCTCGGTAGTGTGATGTGTTCCACATCTTCATCCAACGCACTGCAGCCACATCTGAATGGGTCACACTTACAACTGAGGTTAGATAATACCTGAGAGCAGTGGTTCCACAGAAAAGTCACACTCTTCACAAAGGGTTGCAAGATAAATCTGAGGTGTGAGGGAAGACTGACATATATACATACAGCTGTTCATAAAAATCTAACCCTGGAAAACTACCATTATTTTAGGATTCAATAGGATATTCATGTGAGATATGGCAAACATATCCTAATTTTACCCCCAAAATGTGAACATTTAACTGCAACCATCGTCACCACATTAAACATTTGGTGTAAAATATCATAAATAACTGACACAATGTCTGTTACAATGTCCCAGGTCAAGTCTTCAAATTGTTGGCTTTGGCTTTACAAAGCAGCCAAACCTGCTAACGTAAAAGCTGGAACTGTTGGGACTGGAAAAAACAGTTCCAGCGTAGGAACATATTCAGTAAAATGTAGTAAATACTAAAAACCTTAAGACGTGACGAGGCTGACAGGTACAGGCACACGCACACTCACAATGTTTCTCTCTCTTTCTGGTATGTTTGATTTCTCTGTTCAGAGCGCACCAGGAACCATTTTTCGACTGAGTCAAGGATTTGCCCCCCCCCCCTTCTCCAACACACACAGCACCACATGAGCTGTGCAGTCCCATGATGCAGGGGAATGGTGTTAAGCATCTCACTCAGTAACACCTTTTCCACACAAGGTACTACGTATACTGTCTATATCTACATCCTATAATACCTTCTGTTATAGATTTAAAAGAACGGGTTCACAACTCCCATAAAGGCAAAAAATCTTTAAAGAGCTGAACAGCACAGTGCTGCAGAGCATAACACTTTTTAAATACAGTATGCGAAGAATGACAGAGAGCAGGAGACTGTTAAGCAAATGTTTTTGTCATAGCCTCAGCAATGTGCTTTTACAATCCTGATGTCCAGGCAGCTGGTGAGCCAAGGCTGGCAGCGCGCCCTGACAAACCAGAGACGCCGTCTCAACCAAACCAGCGGGAAAAAAGTGTTTTCCGCCACACTTCCACTATTACTCTTCCTCCTTTAGCAAACACGAGAGAAGAAAGTGTGCATCCAGAGGCATCAGCTTGATGATATGGTACACGCAAACATTTGGGATTCCTCTGTGGACCACAAGTCCCACAACTATGAGTCTTTTAGCTGTCAGTCAGCTTTGGGGAAAACGACAGATTCATGTTACTCTTACAGATTCATCCATTTTTTAGAGTTGTTGTGTTGTTGTAATAACACCATGGGATACGTGCACATTTGTGGGCAGCCTCTCGGCCAATTGTTGTCTCCCACAGAGAAAAGAGGCTCGGGTTTCAGTGTGTGCTGTACACGCCTGAGACATTTACACTCGCGGCTGCTGAGAAGGATGCCTTTCTGACTGCCTTTGTGAATACGAGGAAAAGTCAGAGGTGTAGATTGAGACTGAATCATGACTTTTGGCTAATGCTCTCCCATATTCTCCAGCTGGACCTATTGTGTAAACGCAGCAAAAACTAATTCTATCAGACTGCTTCACACCCCAAAACAGGTGCTCTCTTACTCCCTCAATCCCCATCTTTCTCCCACCCACTCACTCTGAACTTTGGCCTCACAGCGCAGGTGAGAGGTGCTGCAGTTTTAGTGCACTCACTAAACCATTTCTCCTCAGACTGGGCCTTCTCTAGAGGCCACAGTTAATACAGCAAGGTTCGAGGATAATACGAGCATAAGTATGACGTGTGGAGGAGATTAGGAAGATAAGGTGTGGTACTTTGAACGCTAAAGAGAGTTTCCTTCACAATGTGATGACATTCTGCAGATTTCAAAATGCATGCAGAGCATTCTCCATAGAGACTGCTGCTGCTGCTTTTCTGAGTTCGTTTCAGTTGCTGATTGCTGTTAGCAGACCTCGCTTTAAATGTTCTTTAAATGTGGTTTTCAGTTGCGGGATTACAACATGAAATTAGAAAATTGAGTCAATGAGTTAATAATAGCGGCAGACAAAGGTAAACCAATGTTTGTCTTAGAGTGTGACTCAGTTCAATGACCTTTTCGCAGAGACTGGCATAAAATCAAGTGTGTGATCTACGTGCATGTCTGCTATCCTTCTCTGACTTAGTCTCAGCACCTGCAGCAGCATGGACGAGGACGCTCTGGTTAGGCCGCAGGTTGCCAAAGTCAAACAGCATCATATAGGCAGTGATATAGTTGACAGGAAGGGCTGCTGCCTCCTCGAAGCTCATGCCCTCCGGGATGAGGAAGGTGTGGCTCGCTGGCACCACTGCCACCTCCTGCCAGAGTCCGAAGCGGTTCAGCACCATCACCTTATCACCGACCTAGAACAAAAAAAAAAGCACAAGAAGACACAGGCAGGTTTAATTTCAAAACAGATTGTTCAAACCATGTTTTCTTGGTTCGATATTAAAATCCGTTTGATGAATTATTTAAGTGTGACAAACATGCAAAAACCCCAAACGGTCCTGTCATCTGCAGCATCATCGCTTCTTTGGTGCAGTGGGAATGATGCAAGTCGTGTAGAAGCAATGGTAAGAGTGTGGTTTACTGTTTCGCTTGGTAAACATGCAGGCACCTTGTCCAACAAACCTCAAAGAGTTTGAGTGCGAGGAAACAAGGAAGGCAACCTCAGCAGAGTAATAATATTTAGACTGAGCTATATCGGCCTATTACAATAGTTCTAGTTTTAAGTTAAATTCTCAGGTATATGACAGAGGTAATGGAACAGAGAAAGAGGAAAGATATTTAAAGCATTGTGCTGAATATTTAGGATTTTCTTCCTTGACCACAGTGAAGATGTTAGAAATGCTCCCGATCACCACTTTCCCATTATCTGCTCCCAAATGCATCCTTATCAAAGCAGGATCCTCTGATTCACCACTGTCTCTTTCCAGAAGGACAAGCCTCCATCTAAACTTGCCCCCCGCGCCGTCACCAACCAATCAGTAGAGTCCACTCGTGGGACACAGGAAACAGAGACGACTTCAGAATTCCAACTCTCTTCCTGTTTTCTTCCTCCCCTTTATCCAGCCCTCTCCACACAGGCCTCACACCGTTTCCATTCTCCTCACTTTTTCTCCTCCCTTCTTTCTCTTTCACTTCCTGACTCTTTTTCCTCTTATAACTTTAGACCGTCTTCCTTCCCTTTACTCCAGTTCCTGTCTCATCCTGTCTGCGTCTCAGTCTCGCCGCTTTCTTTGACACACTCTCTTTCATTCCTATTTCATCCTCCACTGTCTCATCCTGCCTTTACCGTCTTCTTTCTCTTGCAAGGAGCGTCCAGTATCACCTCTTTCTCATCAGTGACACAGGACAATGGGCCCCATCTTCTCCACTGGCTTCTCTCCACTCATCAGAATCCCTGCCAGATTCTTCCCCATGGCTGAGCAAAAGACAAGCTCTCTCCTCGTGGGAACAAACCCTCTCCACCGGGGCCTCTCTAATGGTCTGGAGGGAGCCACGCGTCTCACTGTGTAACCACTCCAATTAGAGAGATCTCCCTCTCTCTTTCTCTTTTCATGCCCGCATCTTTCTGTCTGAGGCCGAGTCATTTGGTTTACTTTCAAAGTACGATTTCACTTTTTCACCACGGGCTACTTCGCTATCCTTCCCTTTGTTAATGACACTAATTCCCTCCACCCCGCCTCCACTGCTCATTCTCCTCTACTTTTGGAGTCCTCAAATTCATCAACCTCGCTGGTTTAATTGGAGGTACGGTGTGGCACAAATCTATAAGACAGAGGAGTTCAGGCTTTCACAGGAAACACACAAACATGACTCACACATCACATTCAAATGCATCCGCAGCTATTCTTCTGTGCCCACGTACAAAAGCATGTGAGTTACTGTCAGTCACACAGAAACTGGTTTGGAACATTCAAGGCCAAATAAACCAGCCTTGTAACACTTCTGTTACAACATATTCACAGTGTGACACTGGCACACACACACACACACATACACACACTTCTTGAGTTTCCTTTCTCAGTCTTCATGCCACTGCATCAAATGTAGTCACAGTTGAGGTCAGGAGTGCGGGGGCGCTGAACAAAGACACTTCCAGTTAACTGTATGTGAATGGATTTAATCAGATGGTGATTCAATTTTAGGGTATGCGGGCGAGTCAGCTGCTTCATGGCTAGGAGCTTTGATGATCTCAGCAAAAAAAATATGCATATTATATATAAAAGGATGAACAAGATTTCTGATACAGAGTCAGGTTGGGGGAGAAGATGGAGGTTAGATGTAACACCCACACAGCCTGCATGGCTCCTGTAAATGTAATTAAAAGGAAACATAATATCTCCCTGATATCAGCTTAAGTGTTCTTATGATTTAACACACAGCTTGTTTGAATTTAAGATCCCGTCCACGCCCTGCTTCCATACAGCCACAGCAATGGACAGGAGAGTCTGTAGCATCTACATGGTGTTTTACTGCACTTAACCGTGCATCTGACTACCTTTACATGCTAACACACATATATATGATTACCATACTATCTCATATATATCGTGCTGTCAGAGCTTAATGATTTTTGGAAGAATCTATGCAACTTTTCATCTCAGGAAGGTCCTAAATGTATTCAAAGGACACTGAAAAAAAAAACAGTCTGAACGACCCTCACCGGATAGTTTAAGACCAGCTGTCTGCAAGCCATGTGAGAGCAACTCTAAAAGTAGTGATCCCAGTGAAGGGGACACATAGGAAGGAGGAGCGGGACAGAAAGGCAGGTTCAGATGTTCTGACAGACAGAGTGGTGTAAAAGAAGAGTGAACAGAGCGAGAGGACCTCAATGATTCACTGTCAGTACAACAGACAGAAGTATACAAATGAAAGCGAGATAGAAGGAAGGAAGGAGGGATGGAGGAAATACCAGACTGACAATGTGGGCCAGAGGGAGGTAATTGAAAACATATGGGTCAGATCTTACCAAAACTCACCAGGAGAAAGCATGAAAAAATTAGAAAAATGCAGGTCTAGGAAAAAAAAGTGCTGATGTTTTTTGTGAGGGGGGGGGGGGCTTCAGTGTGATTTGTGATTTTTTCCCTCGTCCCTCGCTTTCTCACTGTCACGCTTCTTCCCTGCACTCCCTCTTAGGTCATTTTGGGCGAGTTCACTGTAGTATTACTTCACTCAACTTTATTGTCCCTCCATGGGACACAGGCATGATAAATACACAGAGAAACAGCAGAGGCACAAATCTTCCGCTTTTATTTGATAAAAGCCTCCCAAACGCCTCTTCTATCTGCGAGGAAAGCCAAGCACTATTGAGACAGTGAAAAGATTCAATAAAAATCAGTACCCCTTTACTTAACCACTGTTGTTTATGTTCATGCATTATCCAATTAAATGGAAAACGTATGTGGATCAGACACTGGGACGCATCCATCAGCTGTATGCCTTTGTGTGAGGGGGACAGACACATGAGCAGACTGGTAGAGGAATAGAGTGATGAGCCTCACAAAGATCCTGTGCCATCGGTGGTCAGCACATTCCCTCTGAGCTAGCTGCCAAACAGACCTCAGGGATCTCCAGCTATTAGGAAGATTGGCTTTTAATTCTATAAGCTAAGGTCTGAGTGCGAGGCCTCGACGACGAGACGTGTTCGCGCATGTGCGCGTGACCTTTAAATCCGATTTACATTACTGACAATGTGGAAAGAAGCTATAAAGTAACACAGGGGTCCTAACCGACGAGTCCTGCCTGTTATTGACTGACCCATCTGTAATCATATTGCTATTACTGCGCATAGATTCTCCACTTGACAGACAAACGAGCCACTCCCAGCCACGCGCACTGACTGTGCCCTCTCGTCCCACGGGGTTATCCTCAGATTTTACCTAAAAAAAAGACATGGTGCTCCTACAACAAAAAGCGTGACTCATCACTAGGTGATAGGAAGCATTTAGGCTCTACCAGAGGACACACAGCGCTGTGATCCATCGATGTTAGAGGGCGACAAAAAACCACATCATCCCTCGTGCTCGTTTTATATGTTTGACAGATGGGTCTGGACTGTACTCGCGATTTACTGATGACTGTAAATATTGTCGGGACACAGCAGAGGCGACAGCCACAGTTTTGACAAAGAAGGCGAGTGGTGCCGCTTCCTCACATCGCACCACGCTGTCTGTTGCGCCGCGCCGCGCCCTTTCTGCGTTTGTGCGCCACCGTCGCTCCCGCAAACAAAAGGCGTCGGTGACGCCGCTCGCTCTCCGCCACCGGTGTCAAGTGAGGCCTATTTATACCTCTGGCTGGGCAGAGTTTTCAAAATAAAGTCCCTCGGCATCTTAGCATTTCCAGGCATATTAGGGGAAGTCGTCGTTCTAACAGGTCCCGAAGTGGCATTTTTATCGTTTGGCATGCACAATATTATTGTATTTAGCGTCACTAAGCCCAAAGCAGACCGAGATACAACTGCAGCGATGTTTGCACGTGTTTTTCATGTTATGCGTTTTGATTTGCGCTCAATTTCCCCCTCAACAGGACAAAGAAAATTCTGTCTCCTCGTTCGACTCTTTAATCTTAAAGACAGGACGGCTTCATTTCCGGTCTTCTCATCGCTAGCGCAGACTAGCTTCACGGGGCCACTGGCGCACACCAAGGCATCGTGCAGGATAAGTGCAACCTGGGAGGAAAGAATCTCCCAGTTTTGCACGCGATTATTCAGACTTTAGACGCAAAAGACACGTTTTCTAAGAACACAGAATCCATCCTCGTCTCAGAAACAGCTTTGCGCCGCACGCTGAGCAGCTCATCGGTGCGCAAAGGCAGCTCAGTCTGAGAACCGGGGAGATAAGAGGGGCGACGCCTGCCGCTGATTTCATTGTTGTCAACTCGTGTCGTTTTCACACTTTCCAAAGAAATACAGTGCAACATCAACACAATACCAGGCGCCAAGGTTTTCCACTCCAACACAACAAGTGCTTGTCTCTTTTTTTTTACGCGCGAGTGACTGAATGGCTTAAACAGATCAACCAGAAACTAAACTGTAAGCCTGATGAAGTATTAGTGTATGTGCGTGTTTAGTGGCTGTCCTGGTAGTCTGAGGAGCATTTAATTCATCCAAACAGCGTTTCACAGCGTGTGCAGCCTGAGCAGCGAGCGGAGCCTGACACGCCCATGTCCAGATGTAGCGGTTCAGCACCGACCCGACAGTCATGAATTAAACAACACACATTCACATTCTGAGAAGATTAAGTGTCACTTAAGAGCTGAGCGTGCTTGCTTACTTTTCTGTCCGTCACCTCTTCCCCAACAGCCTCCACCACCCCGGAACACTCCATTCCCGGGGTGACAGGCGGGGACGGCAGCCGATCGTAGAGCCCCTGTCGGGCCATCAGGTCCGCGAAGTTCAGCCCGCATGCCTTGACCCGCACCAGGACCTCGCCAGCCTTGAGCGTCGGCTTGCCCTTCTTCACCTGCAGCTTAACTTTATCATAACCCCCGTAGCCGGTGAGCACCAGAGCGCGGTAGGTGAAGGTCTCCTCTTCGGGGACCTTCTCGGTGGGGGCCGCGGGGGTCGCCGCTGCCTCCGCGGCGCCTGAGGGTGCGGACTCCGTCTTGGGAGACTCCGTTTTGGGCTCCTCGGCGGGTTTGGTCTCTTGCTTCTGGTCCACGGCGTTTTGCTGCTGGGCAGGTGCGTCCTCTCCAGACATTGTGCAGGGAGCTCTGAGACTGCGATGCGCTTAGAGAAAGTACTTAGAGGGGTTTTCACTCGCTGCTGATGCTTTGCAAATAAGAAAAAACGCGACAAGTCAGACCTTATTGTCAACAGTCTTACACGAAGACACAAACCCAAGTGGGCTTATCAGTGGCCAGTAGCTGTCAACGCCGCGCTCTGACACAGAGTGTGGGAAGAGACTGAGGCTGGCTGCAAAATACGGAGAAGTGGTGAAACCCGGGGATTGGCCTGAGTGATGGAGTGGGTTTGGCTCTTTGGTAGGGCTATTAGATAAGGACAGATTGCTTCGAGCAGACAGTTGATTTGGGGGAAAAAATGTGTAAAAGGCAAATTTAGTTGAAGCCAAAAGAAGCCAGAATCCCATCTCAACGAACTCTAAAGTGTAGTAGATGCATTAAGAGTTCATAGAAAGCCACAGATAAAGATGATCACATCTTAAAGAACAAAATAAGTGACTATGAACAGCAGCTAACTGTACTGATTTCTCATCTTCTTTCATCTCTGAGACACAGAAGTCATTGGTACAGTTAATGACTCCATAGTTATTTCCAGCAAGCATTTGCCTTCTTTCTGTCTGTTTACTGCTGCATGTTTAACAGTGAGGTTTGAGGTGCTGGAACAGTAGGAAATGTCTGTTTATGCTGCCTATTCTACAGTAGGACTTGCAGGAACTTTTGGCTTGTGCATGGCTCATTGTTGTAACTTCCTCGCAAAGGCAGCTCCGAAAAATATTAGCTTGTTTTGAGGTCACGCCAGTTTTTGATTAAACAATATAACCTGCTTTTTAGTATTCAGCTACAGCACTGGGAGCCAAAGCCACGGGGCGGTTTGACCTCTGAGTCAAATGCTATTACACGTGGGACAGGCTCACTCATTAAATTAACAAGGCTTATTTGGAGTAAGTCTTAGAGGCTTGTTAGAAAGAAGCACTTTTTCTTATCCATGATATATGTCACCAAACATAACCAGTGTCTTTTCACGTTTGCCTTTAAAGCTCAAGGACCAACCAAGTGTCCATTCAGAGATGTGACCACAGGAGGAGTGGTGAGACACCTTGTGGCCATAAAGTGCCACTCAGCATTCTTAAAACCAAAGTCAGCAATGTCCCAATCAATATCCCACAGGGTTTTAATGATGTCGGCTGCAGGCATTATTGATCTGTCACTTTGACACAAGCCACCTGTTACAGGACATGTTGTCTGTTCTTCCTCGTCAACCGCACGGAACCACTCGGCCCAGACATCAGTGTTCCGTGGGCGCTTGTGGAGTGGCTGCTCCGCTCATTAGCTCTGACAGGGCCTGTGTGGTAACCTACCAGCAAGGTGCAGTCAGGGCCATGACTTGGACTGCAGGCTGGAGTCTGAGAAAAGGATCAGAGGAGAAGAAGCAAACTGTAAAAGCTTGCTATATTTGCTTCACTGTGAGGCCATCACAGGAAATGGCACTGGTTAAATAAACACAGGAAAAGGAGGTAGGGACAGAGAAGCACTTCAGCACCTGGTTTGGAGATTTCCTCTATTGTCTAAGTAGGTTACCGAATGCATAGTGTTGCTCCGTGGTGTAATTGGGTCTGGGTAAAGTACTGTGTCACCAGGGAGTCTGGACAGTCTCTGGGGATATGTGTGGCTCAACTACAAAGATCTATTTCCATTTCCACTGACACGTTTACAACACACAGGAAAAGGAATAATGGCAAATCGTGCAAATGCCACACATGTTTTCAGAATGAATTACTACTGCAGATGTAATATGTTCACATTTCTTGACTGTGGTGACTTCCTTGCATATTACTGTAAGTAGTCTCAATCTTTTATTGACCTTTTAAGTCTGTTTAACTGATTAATACACAAAATTAAATAATTATTTGAACACGCCTTTTTGTTGGTTTATGGGTTGGGTGCATATGCTTCAGCCATTTGTAGATGTGAAATTAAAGTTCTTACTTTGAAGAAAGTTTTGTTTAGTTCTGAATAAAGTACAGAATAGTTCAATTTTGCTTGGTGAGTTTACAGAAACGGAGAATTTAGAAACCAGAAGTCACTACAAACTGCCTCCGGGCCAATTGGGCCACTGTTACACTTACTCTGCACTGGCATCTCTGCTCTATTAATGCACGAGTATAATGAGTTCAGCAGTGGAGTAGCACATCCATCAAAGCCTCTCTTAGCACAAAACTGTTCCGCACAATTCTACTGACATGCAGAAAATTGTAAGACCACTCCACCCACTTGCTGACAGGTGTTACAGACTGCGTTTAACAGTCAGCGAACTGAGAGTGACTGTAATCCACCCACAATTTACTCTACGTGTTTATGCATTGATGTGAAGACAGAAGAGACAGTCACAATGTCCACATGTTCAGCAGAGTATGTATGTTCTGATTACTCAGTTCAATTGTTTTTGAGGGTTACAGTGTGTGTAAGATCACAGTGGTGGTGGTGGACTATCTTAGAGGAGCGATGAATGCATACTGCCACCTGCTGTTCTAAGGAAAAAAGGTCAGTTCAGTTCAGTCAGGTTCTGTCGTTCTCACTGAAAATGTAGACAACATATCATCCTTGCGACTGTGAACTGATCACAGTGGAGTCCTTATGAAGTCTGACGAATTACTTATGAATTAAATATGTCATATGGTGACACACTGTATTTGTGATTTTACTATAATGCATTTCATTCATTTCCCTTTTTTCTTCTTAACCCAGTGATGGTGCTGGTTGTAATATTACTAAATTAAATAAAACCCCACTGCTTTGCCGGTAGTGAGCACAACCAGAGCAGCTGTCCTGTATGTAAGAAAGTACTTAGTTTTACATTTAAGTTGTTATTGATTTTCTAAATTGATTTTTTAGCCTGTTGTTTCAGTTTTACACAGAGAAATCAGCAAACGTAACACGTAACACAGTACATACTAAAATGAAAATAATCTCTCTCACAGTCAAATGTGAGATTTTGTGCTGCTTGTCGTGTCATTGATTTTTGTCCAAGTAAAAAAAATCCTTTATAGATAATCTTATCATTCAAACTCATTTCATTATACTGAGAGTAGGAGATGTCATCTTCTTCCAACAGAAAATCGTTCTAGAGGCATTAAACATATCCATTATAATAATTACAGTTGCAAATGCTTATTTATTGAGTATTTGAGATTTCTCCCGACAGGAGTTAGGAGATGTTGAACCAAAGCAAGCACCAATAATTCAAATTGTTGACTGTGTTTCGTGCTTTGTGTACAGCTTGTAGAAAATAAATGTAAAAGTGTGCTTCCAACATTTCAACAACACCCCCAATCAATATAATGTTTACTGTTCATACTCAGCAGTTGCCTGTTTTACCGTTTGTGTCCAGAAGGGGGCAGCGTCGGTCTTTGGAGGAGAAAACATGACTCAACAGCTCTGACCTGTCCTGGCACGTGGTGGCGCATGTTTTCAATTATCTCATTCACAAAACCAAAACGTCCTCCGTGGGACACATGCGAGGAATGTCAGTGAGATTCATAAACATGTCGCAGTCACCTCTAACTTCTTCATTTGATGGACAGTTTTACTGACGCTGCGTTTATTGTTTCTCCATTAAGAGGTTATGTTTGCGTGATGTGTTGCGCTGTGGTGGTGGAAGTGAGAGTTTACAGTCAGTGAATGTTAAAAGATAAACAAATAAGAATTCCGGGAAATTATGATTTAAAAACACAACATTTTATTTTAGACGTTAAAGCTCAAATACAATTTCTACGTTTGGAATATCATAAATAAAAAGGAGGATAAATTAATTTGAAATAAACGTCCGCCCATTATATTTCTGAATATCAACCCTCCTGCTGAGCAATTACCACAACATTTAAGGCTGCGTAATGAATTTATTTGCCTCACAATTTGTTTGGAGTTATTGTCCAACAACAAACTTACAGGCTTCTGAAATGTTAATAATCAAGATAAGTTGGCATAAAAGTACATACTGTATATATATTGTATAGAGTTTGTAATAATAATGTAGGGATATTATTTAGAAGGAGCAGGGAGAAGCCTCCATCGTTTGACCTGTCCTGATCAGCTCGTACATCCAGAGAATGTTTTCTGCAGGTTTCATACCATTCACATACTCCCCCAAACTAAAATTATGTGAATGGTGAAGTCACCTCTCAAAATCAACTTATTCTCGAATGAAAAGTTTAATAGCCAATAGGCTGAGAATAAGAAGAGAGGAAGGGGCAGCATTGTCTTCATATAGTCTACAAAAAGGTTACCATAGTGCCATTTATTTCCCATAACGACACACTGAGTAATGTGCCTCGTACATGGATATTGGGAAGGCGTGGCCAGTAGTCAAAGTGCCGGAGTTTCTGGGGAGGGCTGTGTGCGCCCTGCCTGTGGTTTCGGCCGATCAGTCGCTGGGAGAGAGTCAGCGGTACCTGATGCTGCGCGTCTGACAGGAGACACCGGATAAAGCGCACCGGGTTGGCGTATGTGTCTCCATCCTGCTGAGGCTCGTATCGGATGCTGGATGCAATCCGTCGCCGCGTCAAGACTACACCTCTGACCGATAAACCATGGACAGTTTAGGCAGCCGCTGTAAGATCGTGGTGGTGGGCGACACTCAGTGTGGGAAAACTGCGCTCCTTCACGTTTTTGCCAAGGACTGCTATCCAGAGGTATGGACTGTGTGTGATAAATCAGAAGTCAGAACTTAGTCTTTGGATTCTGTAGGGACAGGAACTAGTTTGGAAATGAGTGAGGAGCATTGTCCGTCTGTTCAGACAGGTCCCATCCACCTGCCTGATGAGTCAGATGAGACACTGCTAGTGAATGACCGTTACACAGTTAGGAATTCACTTTTGTCTGCTCCTAAAACTTTGTGTGAGGTTGAGGTTCACATGCTATATTTCTATATGTCACCAAAAAGGAATTAAAATCTCCAGCTTTGCTGTGAAATAGTTTTCGATTCTTTTATTCGTCAGCTGCATCATTGTAAATATAATATTCCCACTCGTCTGTTCCTCTGCAGATCTGTGGTTGTGTAAACACAGGCTTATCTCGTCCCTCCTAATTGGATAACTAAAATGAATCCCTCATTTTCAGAACTACGTGCCCACTGTGTTTGAAAATTACACCGCCAGTTTTGAGATAGACAAGCACCGGATTGAGCTGAACATGTGGGACACCTCAGGTAAGACAATTTCATGTCTCTTAAAGGATTCATTCCTGGCCTTGTCATTGTGTGGGTGCACTGCCTCCATCCTGCCTCTCCCAACTTTTCCTTATCATATGGCTTTGGCCTAACGATCTTTGGTTGGTAGCTGTTGTTTTAGTAACTTATGTGGTTGTTGTCTTTGATAGAAACCGTGGTGCCAGCCATGTTTCTCTGTGCCTCGTGTTCGCATTCCTTCATCTGCTGTCCACTGTGTGTGTGGCTGACTTTTCCCATGCCCTGGTCAGGATCAGGCTGCTGAGCGTGGGGGGGCAGGATGAGGGCATTGATAATAGAAACAGGATGTGCCTGAGGGGACCAGTAACTGCCATAACTGTTCTTTTTGACAAAGACTAAAGGACTGTTCTGCTTTAATGGCTTATCTCTTGATATGCATTCAACACTCCTTATTTGCCACATCTTCAGATTTAAACTCTGAAATGATGTTAGTCATTTTCCTCAGACATAACTTACGTAAGAACAGGTTCCAGTGTTTAGACAGCTGTTCACCACACCTACTGTACATTCTTTAACCATTAAAGAAATTCAGTTGTTTCAGATTTATACATGGAGGTGTTTAACTGAGCATCTCAGCGCCTTCCATTATTTGCTCTTAAGTTCCCAAGGCATTAAAAATTTAATAAAAAAATAGGTTTTATGCTGTGAGCGACTGCTGATTCTGCAGCCAGGAATCCATGTCTCATCAGATGTAGACTGTCTGAAACGTAGCACCCATATCTTGCTGGAAACCGACTCCATGTGTGGTATTATACGTTTTGCTGTGGAAGCAGCCTGGGCTACCACACAGCAAGTAGCATCACTAAGACTCCTGCACAGAAAGCCCCTCTCTACCTCCATCCCAGTCTCGATGGTGAAGATGGATGAACCGCCCTGAGCTACCCTGACATCTGCATCTCTCATAGTCATCCTGCCAGCTACAGCATCTGACTGCCACCATGGCCGAGCAGTCTCTCCTCAGACCAGAGGACTGAATTTTCCCAGGGGAACTTCTGCTTTTCCATAAACATTCCCAAACTTAAAACCATCTTCTGGGAGCAACGATGGGAGTATTTCTATGAAACGGTCAGCCAGTGAAGGAATGTTGCCTTTTCTTGATCCTCGTGTTGACCCATAGTGTAAATCTGCTCGAGCACGCCAGTCAGGGGTCGAGGTCCTCGTGGGCCCGGGAGTCACAGCACAGCTCCTTATCACTGTAACAGCCTAATGACGTCGTAGGATTTCTTTTTGCATCTGTCCGTATTTAAAATCCCAAACAACCTTTGGCAGTGTTCGTTTTTAATCTTCAGTCAGGAGCCGCCCGCCCCAGAACAAACATGACGTCACCCAACCCGCAGGGCAAGTGTGTGTGTGTGTGTGTGTGTGCTATTATCCACTGATTCACAGCAAACACAGATGTTCATATTTTCTCTCAACAAAGAAAAATAATTGGCTCACACTTGGACGAAAAAGTCTTTCATCTGAAGGAAGTAGAATGTCTCCCATCGTTCCTCTGTTAGAATCATTTTTTTATTGCTTCATCTCCTCTTTCTGCTGTTCTCGCTTTAGTTGTTTGTTTGTCTTTCATGTACCCTGGCAGCATTAGCACCACCGGTTCTGGGGGCTTGGTCAGACTCACATCAATACAAGAGAACATTTCAGACTGAAATCATTCATTTCAGTGGAATCGCTGTAAAGTAAGGATTTGCTCGAGCAGAGGTGGAGTAATTGTATGACGTCCTTTGTCATAGTGTTAAACCTTAACGAACTTTGACCTGTGGGTCATGTCTTGGCAGCTCTGGCCTTTAAATAGACAAAGAACTGGAGTTGAAGGAACCACTAATAGTCATTGTGTGCTAACAGAGCATTACTTTCTCTCCATTTTACTTTTAAAGTAACCACAACTAACGATAATCCGCTGCACGAGCGAGTAACTGAGCATCCACTTCCATTTGGAAGGTTGGCGAGTCGATTTCCCTCGTGGCAGAGCTAAAGTCTGCTAAACAATGACACTTTGATGTGACATTTATGAGTCAATCCTCCACTTGTTCTCCACCATATGTGCAGCTTAATTTCTGACCACAAACTTCTCTCTCTCTCTCTTCGTCCAATGGTGATATTGTCTCGCTTATAATTGCGGTTGAAGTTCGCCTGCTGCGGCTTCATTCTCAAAGAGTTATTGATTGCTATCAGAGCGGGAAATATTTAACTAGATCGCATCTCTCCTGCTTCAAATATCTCTGCGTGTATTACCGTTATAAGTGCTTCTGATATTCATTGTTGCGGCATGAAAGTCGAGCATCGATTAGTTTGGTCTCATTAATTCCAGTTGTTCCAAGGTCTGGTCCTTGCACAAGGTGTGAGAACAAGGGTAAGGTGTTAATCTGATTGAGGTCAGTACGGAGTATAAATCTGTGAGTTTGTGAATACGCGTGTGTTTGTGTGTCACTTCCTAAATGAATAAGTATTTTAAGACGCATTAAACAGGAACAGGGAGGTCTTGTGCCTTTTGGGAACCAGAGAACAACTTTAAGCAGCGCTTTGCATTCCGTCCCGCGTTCAGCCCAGACCATCTGGAGAATCGAGTCAATTAGAAGTGATTGAATGGAATTCCAATGAGAGAAACCACTGTATGAATTTGTTCCACACAAGTGACCATGATGCAGTCTGTTACAGCATTGCATGTGTCTGTGTCCTAATTGCTTAGCTCTTAAGTGGTCAAAAGGTCAATGTGGCTTGGTCATAACTTGTACAAGGACCATTAGTGATTACTGTCAATGCTCATGAGACCCACTGGTAGTCAACCAGTCTGGGTTTTTAACAGAGCCCGAGGCATTAATGCAGTCTCCGTCTCGTCTCTTCCCAGTATTGCAAGCATGCCTGGGAAAGGTCCCGTCTAACCCTGGCTTCAGACTAACACTCCACTACAGCGTGTGTGTGTGTGTGTGTGTGTGCCCTTTCTTACAAGGTTGAGACTCGATAGACCGGGTTTCCCCAGTTTGTACAGCAGTAGTAGTCGTATGTTTCTTTGTTTTCTACTGCCTGTCTAAAGCCTGACCTGGTTCTCACAGGAAAACTAACTCTAATGTTCTGTTTAGTCATTTTTCTTCTTTTGCTAACATCTGCACACTAATCACTCAAACTGTGGTGAGATCACTTGTCATCTAAACCACACGCCCATCGCTCGAACCCTGAGACGTATTATGGTTAGAATTCAAGTTGAGTTTCTTTGATCAGCGACGCGGGCTATAACTACCCACTCTAACCACCCCAGCTCTCTCTCTCCATTTCTTCCCATACAAAGTGCAGGTTCTGCTGGTGGGAACATAAATCGCATCACTTGCTGTGCAGTGGAGGGTTTTTCTTGCTATAAACCGGTCTGACACTGGGTGGTCGCAACAACAAATATGAAAGTTTTCATGAATGGGTTACAGTGTGAAGCCCCATTGTACTGCACAGTTGGTGTCAGCAGAATATTTGTGTGAGATGTCACAGATCAGTATATAAAGAAATTATATGTGAAGCTTCTCACTCATCCAGGTCACGGTTATCTCAAAAAGGTTTTGCAAAGCAAAGCAACTGGACTTGTTTGGACGTTTCACCCGTCCACTCCAGACTGCCTGGTGTGAGTTGGTGGTCACCCGTGGGTCGTCCTTCCCTCTGGCGTTCACGTATGTTAATGTGAGCACCTGAGCCGGAGTGTGAACCAATACCAAGAAATTCTTAACTAATATTAGCACTCAAATTCAAAACCGTCGCATCTATAGAGTCTTCCCCTCTTACAGATGTTTTTCATGTTTATTTGTGATACACCGCTCATGGAAAAGCTGTCATGTGTTTTCATGGAGGTGTGACTTGTTTTGGACTTGAGAGACAATAACCAGACACACTACAAGTAACACCACTACCAGTGCCAGCATTCGCTGTGTGGCTGCTTCTCTTCTCTCATACAGACTTTCTCTTCACATTCCCGGCCCACTGGACCGGTAGGGCATCTAGAGGCCTGTAAAAACATGCTGAGTGCAGGCGAGGGGTTCTGTCCCTCAACACTTTCTGCTTGATTAATCTTTAATAGAGAATGACTGGACTACAACTAAAACAGCGAGTAGAAAAAATAACAACAGATCCGACTCTGCCCTCCAACCTAGAGCTCACCAAGGCTCGGAGATGCTTTCAGCGTGATCTGAGTGCGCTGATCAAAGGAGCTAACTGTATTTGCTCTTGGCTCTCACAGTTGGTCTGTTTAGCTTCTCTGGTTCACTGCTGTAATGGTAGACCCAGTGTGAAGTGATTAAAATCAACATTCTTCTTTTTCTTTCACTTCCCTTTGAACGATTTACAAATTTGGGGCTTAGAGCATTTAGGTGGTTGCAACCCACTGGAGAGGCAGCTGCAAATTCAACCGCAGACTGTAAATATACCTTTCTTGTTTATTTTTGTCAGCATCCAGAAGGGAGCATGATGACACTCTTTCAACTGATGTTCACAGGCCTGAATGTATGCGCTGAGCTCAAAGCGCTGAATGTCGTTCCTACTTTTTGCCTAACCAGCCGAGGGCGATAACCGCCTAAATGAAACCTGTTTTGAGGATGCAGACTGGCAAGTTATTCACTGCACTTGGGGAGAATGTCTGCATGTCAGTTTTGGGTAATAAGTAAACAAATGATTGGTGCAAGGTTGGTGAAATACCTTAAAATAACAATTTGGGTTTAAACAATCAACAAATTGAAAAGTAACTACTCGTATCACTTGTTAGACAGAAGCTGGATGATTCTGTCAAGAAATGATTTGTTCATTATTATTATTATTATTATTATTATTATTATTATTATTACTGATTCATTTGGTTTAGAAAACCTCTCAGGACCCAAAGTTACTTCTAGAAATGACTCAATATCAACAAACCAACAAAGACACAGTTACTATAACATGAAATAGACATATTTGGTATATTGGGTTTTTTAGTTTTTGTTGAATACCTTAAATGTTAAATTCATTGTATTTAGTGGTAATTAGCATTAAATAGCATTTATCTCAGAGCTCAGGTGTGCCTGAGTCTCTCAGAGCTACTAGCATGGATTTAGACACTTACTTTTTCGTCAATGGATGAAAAGGCACGTCAGATGTAACAATTAGGTTCTGTTGTTGTTGTTGTTGATGTTTGTGAATCCACTATCCAAAGTTAATGAAAGTTTCCCTTTTCAAATGTATAAAGTGTGTTAAAGTGAGAGTACGAGTCGAGCTACAGTTTGTAATAGTATATCTAATGTAGCCGTCTTGGATTTTTGCATAGACTGGAAATATACTGTTGTCTTTGTGACAAATCTCCAATCACTATACAATAACTGGAATGCCTGTGAGGGTATTTTCCAGTCAGAAGCAACTTGTGTTTTGTCATCTGCAGCCCTATGACCTCGACAGCAAAAGTCCTTCCTCATTCCCTCATCTAAATAAGAAAAAAGGCAAATGCGATGAACAGTAATGTAACCTCAATTTACCTGCTTTACTGTAACGGCCACTTTTAACCGTTTCTTATCAAATAATAAAAAGCATTTATTATACAGCTCGCTTAATACGCATGAACTAAAATACTGTAACTAAAATGGCACTGACAGAAATCTAGATGCATGAATACAGTAATAATAACTATAATTATTCGGACATACAAAAGCATATCTCCTCTGTGTTCTGGGCGTTTCCATCTTTGTTTTTTGCAGATGGTTCTAAACATTTTGATTACCGTTGGTCTCATGCACAGTGATTCCAGACTGACTCTCTAAATAGGGTTTAAGACATGGGCTGGATCTCTTGGTTGCTGAGCAGGCAAGCAGCTGTGCTCCATCCCAGCACTACGTGACTATTACACAAAAGGTCAACAAGCTGAAGTGGAAAGCGCTGTCTGTAAGTTGCTTTAGCTATATGAGAAGCTGGAGAAACTTGTGGTGCATCTGTGAAAACGCATTGCTCGGGCACAGTGTTGAGGTCACCTGCAGATAGAGGGCACGTTAAGCAGTGGGTGGGAGAAAGTGCTATGTGAAAGCCAGCCAGCGGCACTGACATGAACACATAGTCTGTAATTACTGCAGTATCTACTCTCCTCCGTGACACAGGGAAACACACTGACACCGATGTCTCCTATAAAGACATGAGCAACCTGCCACCTGCATCGCATGGGCATGTAACTATAGCTCTGTCAACCTTCAGGTGGATACTAAACATCCTGAGCAGCCCACATGTCCTACTTCCCATAAACAATAAGCACTTGTAGGAGGCCTCAGAGGAACCTGCTGATCACTGATCTGTACAGCCGGTAAATGTGAGAAATATGACCATGGATACAGAGATGAAATGAGAGCCACCACAAATTCCTTCTCCAAATGTTAGCCTCCACGTAGTGTTGTCTTAACACTGACTGCCAGGCTAAAGTGTATAATCTGCTTAAATAGCTTGTCTGTTGCAGAACAGCACTGCATGCTGCTGATAGGCTGTATATGACTTTAATTTACTGTGCCATAGAAATAATCAGTTATTGGGCTCTGAACATTCACTGGACAGAATCAGGTTTTTGCTGTCTTGTGAAAAAACGTACTTACGTTTTTTTTAGCTCACCCTTAGTCAGATTACAGGGGTTGTCTTAAGACTTACAATACTGTTACCGCAACAAGAGGAGAATTTAGTTTTCCGACAGTGAATGACAGCATAAAATGAAAAGTTAAGATCAGCCGGCAGTCATAAAAAGCATTACAAAGGGACAAATATGTGAATAAATACATTTTAACATGGGCATAGTTGCCATATCTGATATCCATCGGAATATCTCCATCCAATATTTAGCTTTTAAGTAGTGCCTGTGTTTCACTCTCACAAAGATAACACACGGTGGGATGGAATAAAAAGCAGTAACCAACATTGAACACACACAACATTGTGCGTGTAGAAGTTAGACTGCATGAAGTCAGTTTTGAAAAGCTATTTAGTGATGGTATATAAAGACACAATGCATTTAGCATATTTGTGAGCACTGAATGCTTGTTGACTTGTGTGCATGTATACAGTACATACTGTCTATGGGGGCGTGTGTGTGAGCAAGCCGGTTAGTGTGTAGGAATTACAACAGCTTCGACCCTGCAACCTCTCCTATTGTTTCTCCCCTGACCAGAGGCATAATGGGGGGATGATGGGGGTTGTTGGGATGGAAGCCAGTGCACAATTAGGCAATGAGTAGCTGCCTCAACCGATATGCAAAGAGACTGGGGGCTTGACGGGTCGAGGCGAGTAGAAAATGAGAGGAGTGCCCTAAGAGCATGTTAAAAGAGCAGGAGTGTTCACTGGGTCAAAAACTGGGAAAGGGGACAGAAGGAGCAGACAGAAGGAGAAGTGTACATCTGTCCTTTTTCCACCCCCACGCACTACCCCACCCTCCGAGGCTTTGTAGTGTGAGCAAGGTTTATTGGCGGCACCCTTGAGACCTGACCCACTCTGTGTCCATGGGGAAGAGGACTAACAAACAGCAACTGTGTTGCACTCTAAAACCACCGCAGGACTCGTGTTCATGCACAACACTCATCTGCATGTTCGTATGGCAAAACAAAACGGTTCTGCCGGATGTTAGGAGATGGAGAAAGCATGCTTTATTTGTGCAACATCATTGACATGAATATTTAGATCTATGGCATGGTGCAAAGGAATCCATTTTCACAGAAGAAGGAGGTTATTGATCCTTAAGTTATTTCCGTGCCAGCTGGACATGAAGTAGAAGTTTTCCTAAGCTTCTAAGCATTTCAAAAGAGTGTTGTGTGTGCAGGAATCCTGTTTATGCCCAGATAACGCACTACTTAACAGTGACTATAACATAAAGTAAGACATCAACCCCAACAGTGTTCAAATAGATAGATTTATTACAAGGGCAGGAACATCAAGTAATCCACTGTGAGCAACAGTAGTGCTGCTGCTAAAACCTCAGGCTTCTAGACGGGAAACTCACCCCGAGAACTGTAACTCTCTGTGCTGTCTCCTGGTCCACTCCCTTTGCTGACTGTAACAGAACCTGATGCGGAGCCAGCTTTGATCAGCCCACTTCAAACAGCCACACTGACTGGTTCTGATGCTCCCAAAGCTACATGCAATGGCTCAGTAAGGACAGAAGAGGATCCAGAAGCACAATTCGAAGACAAATACTGTAGAAGAAAGGGCAGCTGAAGTTGAAGTATGAATACAGAAAGAGGCAAAGTTATCTAAATGGGTTAAGGACAAGATCAGAATCCAGAAGGCAGATGGTCAAAGAAATGGGCTGGGATCAGAGGGGTATGACATTAATGTACAGAGGAGGCATAGTAGAGAATCGGGTGAGTGAAAGTGGCTGGTATGCATTTTAAATGGCAACAGGTGAGTGAGTGTTCAGACAGGGTCACATGATAAGATCGGTGGGAACATTGGGGTCACAGCAGGGCAAGGGGAAGGAGGCTGGATCTGTCACAGCAGGAGAGTTAGAGTGACTCAAAGACAGGACACGATAATGTTTAAGATCTAGCTAAAACTGTCCCCGAGCCCTCCCCGTGGGAGCAAAACTCTCTGAAAGCCATCTGAGTGTAAAGGTATACAGGGTAAGAGGTGTCTCTCACCTCCATCCTTCATCCCCCATCTGCGCCACTCTCACACACACTCGACAGATCCCATCATTTATGGATGACTTTATTTATAAACAAGATCCAATGCGCGCTCTTTCTCGCTGCTGCTGCTGCTTTTGTGCAAGTGAAATTGAACTTGAAGTAGTGCCATGTCTCCCTGGCAGCCTCCCTTAGGGGTTGCTGAGTGGGCTGGGGGATAGATGGCACCATGATAGGGATGTGCCTGGTTGGTTGTGCGCTGGAAGAAGTGGAGTCGATGAAGCAGAGGATGTCCTTTTCCCACTCACAAGTTTTTCTTTCATATGTCAGCCTGAATATTCTTACTTCTTTCAAATCAGCCAGACAGTGGAGGACACAGGAGCTGCAGTCAGTGTTATTACAAGTTTTAATAAAAATCCTTGAGCGGGGAGAAGACATTTCAAAAGGAGAATGTAAGAAATTGAAAAATGTGTGCAGTGGGAAAGTATGTGATCTCAGCTGTTTTACAGGTGAAAGGAATATAAAGAGGTGCATTTGAAGACGATGTGAGTGTGTGCGTGTGTGTGTGAGAGGTCAGATGATGATAAGGCTTTGAGGGTTGGGAGCTATTCAGAGCAGATGGTTTGACTGTTCAAAGAATTAGTGCGGTAGTCCTACTGTGTTTAGGCTGCAAACCTTTCACAGTTCAGTGTCAGTTTTTAGTGGAAAGATTGTTGATTATAGTCTCTTAAAACACGTGTTATTCTCATTGCAGCTTAATGTTTTTCAGATTATTGGATCTTTGCCAGATAGATGTGGTCTTAATGAACTGTCAGAGAACGTTTTAGCCAAACATCTTCACACCACCAACCAGTTTTAAACTCGGTTAAACAGAGATTGCCACTTGGTGGCGGCTGTGTAAATGGCACTGTGGCACCGTGAACACCTTGGCAGAATTAGATGTGTTACTAATCTGCCAGACTTGGAACCGGGCTTTGTCACTGCACTGTGTTGAAACATGTTGTTTATGGGCAGAAGCTTTGCCGGGTGAATTAGCACATTTTAAAAGTCTATACAGGCCTAATGCTGTCACATATAATATTTATCTAAGCTAAACAATATGCTTCACCTCCTTTCTCATAAAAATACCACTCTCAACTCTGAGAATCTTCTGTTATTATACATTCAAGTTAAGCAATCAGACAAAAACAAATAAAGCAAAAAAAAAGAGGCAGTCTGTGTTGGGGGATGTTGGAACCAGTTGGGCTTTGAATGGCCAAAGAGGTTGTGCAAAGAACACTGATGCTCCAGTCAGCTTTTGCTGTTCTTTAACTTGGTCTTCTCTGGCTCTTAACTGTGGTATTTGGTAGATATTGTCCAAACAGTGTGCTTCTGCTGGTGCTTTGATGAGACTCAGCGGCTCTGGTGCGAGAGGCACAGAGTTAGAAAGACTGAAACAGATAAAAACAGATTTTGTGTGTGCTCCCTGTACACAGACGGCAGTCGTTCACAGCTACTCGACTTCCTCTCACAGACAGACACCAGGTGTTATACAATCTAAGCACATAAACATTCTCTAAAAACTTTAGTGTCACCTCCAATGTAGACTGTCACGCCCAATCGGAAGTCGTTCGAGTTTAAGGAGGAGTGTGTGTTTTCTTAAGCGCAACACACAGCAACACAAGAAGCATAGTGATCTTTTAAAAGCAAAGTGCAGCAGGAACTTTCTTTAGACGTATGCAGAGATCAAACAACAGCAAAAGAAATGCATAGCTATTTCTCCTGTGGATTGAGAGTGTGTGTGTGTGTGTGATTATTAAAGCCGGGCTGGGGCTGAGCAGAAACTGAAAGCGGACACACAACTCCATCTCCATAACCCTGGGGCAAGCAGGAGGCAGACAGCCATGTTCAGACCTTTATTCTGCTTGAAAATTTCATACATCTGAATGGGGAAGGTGCGCTGGAGTTGGGGTGGAGGTGTGTATGGATGGGGAGGTTACCTCAGGGTTGTCATAACAATTGCAATAAAAGATTAAACAGTTACCACCAGTGATAACTTTCTGGAGTTGTAGTGTTCTGCATTGAGGCCACATATAACCACGCTGTGCTGTGTTTTAGTGTCTAATACACTTAAAAAAACTTTTTAGAGGTTTGTATTTAGAGCGTCACTGGTTCGTAACAATCCTAGACGTCTGTGTCAGCATCGCCTAATGCTGCTCTGCCTTCTCCTTGCGCTGTCAGCGCTGTGGCCAGCTTAGCTTTTTAACCTGCGATCGGACGTCAGGCAGAGGCGTCAACTCCTCGGCAGCAGGAGCAGAGCCATGGACGGCGCTCGACTCCCTTCAAAGTCTGCACTTCCTCTGGTGGGAATGCGCTGGGATCGATATCTCCTGCATGAATGCAGCAGGCATGGAAGGTTAATGGCCATTTAACCCAGTGTCACCTCCACTGTCCCGGCTGTGTGCTAATGCTTTTGGAAACTTGACACTGGCCATCTCTGTTACAGATCAATTGCTTTATCTGTGGATGTATTGTACCGTATGTGTGTGTTTGTTATATAAACTTGTATAGCCTATATGTCTGACTGAATGTAAACCCCAGTGTGGAAAGCTGACCAACCAAAGCTGCAATATTACAGTATTTTAATGGTTTGCTTCTCCCTACTTAGCTGTTTTTCCACTTATGGGTTCACTACTTTTCATGGACCATGGAAGATATAGTGTGTTGTCGAGAACAAAGCTGTAAATTGATCCTTTGCTTTTTTGACATTGTCATAAATCTGGCCAATATTTAATGTAATAGCAATGTTACCTCCCAGGTTCAGATCTTACTATATGATCTTAAGTCACTGATTTTCGACCTACAGAATACATAGGAACCGTAAATGGGAAAGAGCTCACTCTTACACATGCAACTAACAGTGGATTGAGTGAGAATGATGTGGAAACACATCTTGTGTTGTCAGTACTTTTGTCTGTCTGTGTGATACTTTCTTTTTTAGAAAAAAAGAAATACATCAAATACATAAGTCCACGTGTTCCACATGTCAGGATTATATATTTCAGTATTTCAGTATCAGCCACTGTCAGCACAACATAAACACAAGTTGGTATGTTTTTATACAATCTCTAACATTTTATGCACAGCACACATACATTTAGTATCCTCTCTGATTTCATAGATTATTAGCTTTGAGAAGGCACCAGATCTGCAACTGACACACCAGATTGCACGTTAAATGGAGGCGGACACAATGAGCAGACCAGATTCAGAGAGTTAAAAGAACTTTATTGTGTAAAGTAGCTGTGATAAATAGAGAGGAACTATATATATGAGGTAAGAGATTGACTAAAACCAAACCACTTACAGATGTGAACAAGTCTGAGGAGTTGGGTAGTGGAGCTGAACGTACAGGTGGCAATGACGTGGTGAAGATGAGCCAAGAGGAAGGGGTGAGACAATTCCCTTAACGTGATCTAAAACAGGGTGGCAAAGCAACACTGAGCTGAGAGTCTGCAGCTAAAGTGCATCACAGTGTGGCACTGACCCAAATCAATTTAGACTTTATTGGCTACATGGCAATAGACTGTATTGGATTCTGGATGTGGTCACGTAAAATAAAATTGTGCGCAGGCTTACGTTCACAAAATAGAAAAACATGCTGCCTTGTTGTCCACTGGGTCAAAGTAGCTCCACCTGGTCTCAAAGGGTGTCTTTGCAGAACTCTCTATTTATCCCCGTTTAAGTCAAACTATAATCGAAGAGAAGGCATCCGGGTTCACAACACAAGCTGGACCTTCACCAATGAAACGTCTGCTCAGTCTCCTAAAGGATGGAGTGCCTAGCTCGTTTTTCTCTACTCCTATTTACATCTAAAAGTCAGTGTACCGGAGTCACTAGCCTCCATGATCCCCTCACTCTCCTGCTCTTTTCCTCCTTACTTCCTTTGAGGGCTTCACAATGAAGCCATTCGAGTCTCTCCAGGTTGCTACGATACTTGGGAACACTAAGTTGAAATGTTTTGCCTTTGCTTTGAAGGTGTATTGCAAAAGGAAAACAGCTGCAGGAGAAAAAGAGAGGCCGCATATGCAGTGCTGAGCGTCCTATGTTTCTAAGGTTGTGCCTAACTCAGTCACAATAACTGTTTTCATTTATTTCGTCGATTGGTTCCACGTACCCGGCACTTGTCTGTGTATGGGTGTTTTTTGCACCGTCTATACAGCCTAATGAGGCTGTTAGTTGCTCTTGACTCCCTGCCATATGTGTATGAAAACTTAAGAGAGCCCTGAGGCAAAGATTATTCTTTGCCCCACACTCATAATGGTTTGCTTTTCAGATGTTCATGCAATGACTGTGCAACATACGGAGAAGGAAGAAAATTCCTGCTGTGATTTCACAGAGTGATGCTGTGAGGACTGGAAGGCTCCGTCAGTTGCCGATGCACACTCGGTTTAACAGGTTTTCTGAAGAATTGTTCTGATCACACTGTCGGGTTTTATGTTTTAAGCTCAGTGTTTGTGCTCTCTAAATGGAAATTCCTACAGAAGAGGGTTTGAATGAGCAGATAGAGAGCTGTCATGTTCCAGACAGATTGTTCCTATGGGAGAGCTGATGTGTCAGGGGACAGGAAGCATAAATGAAGTCATACCACAAACCCTCAAGCCTTATTACTGTACATTAGCACTTTACTAAGTAGTCTGCCTCCAATATCCTCTGGGATATTTCTGTCCTTTGATGAAGCTCGAGTGATGACTGGTGAGGACCGCTTTCTTCCCGAATCTGTCACCCCTGTTCGGCGGAGCCTCCTCCACGGCCCTGCAGCATGGCTTAGCGCTAATTAGCCCTGTGGAAAAAAAGGCAGAAATCCACTTTCCACTGTGAGAGATTGTGAGTGCTAAATCAGGCTAATGCTAATGCTGGAGGTGGTTTTGTGAGGGTTGTTTTATGCATGTTCTTGGCACGGTGTGGCAGAGTCCAGCTCCGTGCCAGGCGGGATGGTTTTTTGTGGTTCCTGCCAGGCTGTGCTCCCCTCCCTCACCCTACTGCCCCATCCATCTCATCCTGCCCCTGTCTGAAATTCAATTGACCTTTTGTTCCACCTCACAGTCAATGGGCACAGGCCCGCTCTGCCAATCGCCGAGCAGGAGCTCTCATACCTCTTTATTTGATCAGTCCTGCCGAGCCCAGTGCTTTCATTACCTACCCAAACACTCGCTGCACGCCTGCATCTCCACTCCTTCTCAGCTACATCCTTTTTTCTTTTTTACTACCTCGGCTCATGTCTCTTTGCTGTTAGGAGGGTTAAGTGCATTTCAGGCAGTGGAGGTGATTCACAGTATTTTACAGTTGGGAGAAAACTATTTTACCTCCATCTTTGCCTGCTCGTCGTGTTCTTGGTGGTTATGGTGATTGGCTTTTATTTGTGCCAGCTCTGCTTCTTTTAAACACTGCCCTTTTTCCTCCTCTTCTCTCCCCCAGAGGACTTTTTTTTCTGACTTTGCAAAAGTGCTGAGCTAGCCTCTATGTCACTCAGGGCAGAAGAATTACTGTGCTGTGGCAGGGCCTGTCGTGACCGTGACCTGCCAATCATTATGATCTTTTGGATTGACAAATTGATCCCCACGACCTCATTCCAGAAACTAATTACATATTAAGGAAAACACTGGCTCAACCCTCCTTCATCTGACATCTCTTTCCCTCTCATCATCACATACTCCTGCACCTTCCCCTCGCTTTCGTGTCAGTCTTTTCTGTCTCCTCCCACGTGCTGTTTTCTTCTTCAGCTCAAACCTCTGCACATGTCTGCTACACACTGATACGTACTAAAGAACAACTTCAGCAGCTATAGCGCCTCATGTGTGACCGCTACCAATCAGAGCTCGCTGTCATACAATGTGCTTTGCTAGGAACTGGCATCTGTGCGATTTGACTTTTCGTGTGTGTGTGTGATTGGTGCACTCTCAGCAGTGTAGTACACAACTGTAGCAATCTTGTGTAAAAGAGAGAAGAAGCCTATGAATTCTTGACAATGTCCTGTAAAATGTAAACTAAAATGAGTGTTATTTTCTTGTCTATTACATTTGATTCCAATATGCTTTTTAAAGATGGCGAAAAGGAGTGTGAGAAGAATTTGTATGAAAGATTTTGCAACACTGCCTATAGACCATGTCAAGTTTAAAAAGGCACCACCTCTTTTTTCCACTGAAACAATTTCATGATGTGTAGCAAATGTTCAGTGTTTTAAGAAATGTTAAGGAGCTGCATCAGTGTATTCTTATGCCCTTCACATGTGCAGTGAATCAGCCAGAAGAGGTCTCTAACGCGCATGGCTGTAAGCTTTACAGCTTGTGTTTCGTTTTTAATACATTTCTAGATTCAGCTGTTTGGTTCACACTCACGATCCTTATTTTATATGTCTGATTTTAGTAAGGGGCCAAGAAGCTACAGTACATTTTTTAGCTAACTCAACAAGCGCGGTGTTTCTCATTGGCAGTGGTACTGAAGCCACACTAAAAGCAGAAATAAAACGCTGTTATACACAATGCATGTTTTAAAATGTTTGACAAAGTTAGGTTAGTAGGCTACTATAGGGTCACACAGGCATTCATGATATGTTGGTGAAAAACTGAATCTAAACAAACCTGTTTAGACAGCCTGTGTTGCTGTGACTGGTTGCCTGCATTGTTGTTCTCAGTAGGGGGGAAGCAGGTCACCACAGAACAGGGAGCTGGATGCTATGGGCCACATGTAGCTATTGTCGCAGTATCAGTCATCATTAACAAAGTGAACATAGGAATGCTACAACGGGCTGCAGCACCATTGTGCAGACTCCATTCAGCCTGCCGGACAAAGGCATGCAGCGCTTTGACAGGCTGTCTGGAAACTGTGCCAGGTGTGGTATGGCACTAAATTTATGGTACCAGGGTACTGTTGGTGTCAAAATGTAAGAGTTCAGGTCCATGCCAGCTTCCAGGGGAGGCAGGATAGAGGGTGCCCACAGCCACAGCCACATTACCCAGAGGCCCCAGAAATTTTTACAAGCCTCCTAATGAGAGCTGTAAGAGAGCAAGGACTGTGTAACGGAGAGGCTTGTGAAAGTACAGAGGCGCCCTCACATTTGGTCAAGGTACAGAAATGGAAAGCTTAAGAAAGTATAGACAAGAACATGTTGGTGAGTGCATGTGAATTTCATGCAGTCAGAAAAATGTAAAAATGTTAAAACAAGGACCACTTGCAAGAACGACAGGAAGAGGGATGAGTCGGGAGAATTAAGGGGTTCAACCTTTAGTTTGGCCTTTGAGCTGACATTCACTGATGTTTCAAGATGGTTATGGATTGTGTGCTCAAGTCTTCTGGTCCTCAGCCCCCTACAATTCACTCTAGAGCGTGTGTGTGTATGCGTGTATGTTAACTACTCCGAGTAATCTCTCGACATTCCTTGTGAAGCACTGTGATAAAGGGAGGCCATTGATGTGTGGAAACCCGAGAGACAAAGACACTCAAATATGTGCACACTGTTGAGATCAAAACTCATTTGCATCTGCAGAGTGCAATCAGTGTTCAGACAGTAAGTGTATGCGACTTGCCCTGCTTTAATGGACAAGCCATGTGTCAGTGACCTTTAGATCACCTTCCAGCGTGTTTTTAATTGACAGATGAGCCATATGGCAGCGATGGAGAACCTCACGAGGTTAAATCAAGTTAAAAACACACAAGTACACATAGGAGTTTCTCAGGAATGACCTTAATCCATATGTTACTGTGTCCACAGGTTCCTCGTATTACGACAATGTGAGGCCGCTGGCGTATCCTGATTCCGATGCGGTTCTCATCTGTTTCGACATCAGCCGCCCCGAGACTTTGGACAGTGTTATAAAGAAGGTCAGTATTTTTTATTTAATCTTCTCCTCCCGACATTTCGGATCAGCATTTAATATGTGCTGTGACAGTGGGGAACCAACTGGAAAAAAAATCCACTTTGTCCTGCTCAGCATCTTCTGCACAGATTTCTGTGCCGGCAGCTTGCATTTTCATGGCTCAACAATGGAGCAAATCAGCACAGAGGTCAGAGCCTCCCATTCTGAATCTCTTCAAAATGTCCACAGATACTTGACCCTCGTCCCTCTGAGGAACACAAGGTCAGAGTGAAGAATGAGACTAGAGGCTTTGTTGCCAGGTGGGTTTGAGAGAAATATAAGATACGCAAATTAGCCATGCAGCTGTACCAAAGAGCTGTTGTCGAGGCTGTTTCGGGAGAGCTAGAAATTGCCTTATGTAACCCTCAAAAATTTAAATCTGTGTTTTATGCAGAACAGTGGGTCAAATTGTGGCAGTTCACACGTATAAGGTGGCCTATTCAGACGCTGTGATACTGGGTGGCGGCAGGATTATGGTCACGGATGTGTTTTTACAGTTGATGAAAAACTGCGTGCACACATATTGTGACATAGCTGTTGCATACAGAAAGTAGAGACACCCAAGTTAACGGGCTTGTTTACGTGCATGGGTGTCATGTAAAACAGTTCTGTGCCTTTTAGCGGTCTCTCATCTTGAAGCCATGTGTGAGCGTTTGCCTTTGAACTGCGCTCCTTGTGGGCCAAAGAGAGTTCCCACGCCTGGCGTAGTGACGTGTTTAGTGGTCTGAGGGGAGCTGCTAAAATGCCCCTGAAGACTTAGTGGATCTAGACCGAGACACCTTTTTTTTAACCCACAGATATCACACAAGCCCCAGTGCACTCTGTCAAGGAGAAGCTGAGCTAACGTCAAGCTTTTGGTTTTCCTATAGATCCCTTGGCAGGGTCTTTTCATGACCCCAAACCCCTGCTGGCGGTCTGGTAATTTCTGAAATGCAGGAGCACATGGAAAACCTGCTGCATAATCACCGTCCCAAATTAGACTCCAGAAGAAAACGGGTCACAAAAACTGCTGGCTGACAGCTGGAGGAGGGAAAAGGGTTAAACAATCAGAGCTTTTGAATGGATGTTATTGGCAGAATAGGGATGAGCTTGAAAGGTCAAAGGTTGTTGTCAACGTGAAAGATGAATGGTGGCTGCCATTCTGCACATGGCATGTGGAATATTTCAGGGCTGTCGGCTGCTGTCATAATGTTCTGTGTCGGTTCAGCTGAGTTTCAGAAGTGACATTTAATCTCAGGGTGGTTTTAGAAGGTAGTGTGCAACCTTTTCCATACAGAACCTGAAATAGATTTGTTGACAGAGGCCGTGTTAGGAAAGTATAATACACTTCTGCAAACCTGAACTAAGCTGGCATGAATTCATGCTTTTGTATAGTTTTAATCTTATGCAATGCGATCTTTTATTTCACTGGACAGGAAGAAATGATAAAAGCTGGGTGTATTTATTTGATTGATTGGTTTATTATTTTATTATGTCTAGTAGAAATGCCAAACATTCGCCAAATTTATTATGTTGGGCTATAGAAAAAGGTGTTTGAGGTCATCTTGATCGATTTAATTGAAAAACAAAACAGACTGGGATTTACCGTATTTTACGCCATATAAGACGCACTTTTTCTTCCCCAAAACTGGGGGGTAAATATGGGTGCGTCTTACACG
>JAUMHF010000025.1:7102004-7112893 GCA_032359275.1 Microctenopoma steveboyesi
CTGTTAATCAACAGTTAACTGTTAATTAACTGTTAATGAGAGTAAAGATTAAGTTAAGAGTACTAAGTTCTTAATATCTTACATGGTTGACATAAAATTGTTCTTAAACTGTTGTTAACCTTATACAGTACAGTTTTTACTAGACTTTCCTCCTTAAAAATTGGGTGCGTCTTATATGCTTGTGCGTCTTATATGGCGAAAAATACGGTAGTCTGTAAAATGAGTCACAGCTTCTCGACATCTGTACAGAGTTTCAGGCTGCTTGGAAAAAAAAAGAAGCAAAAGTATTAGTTTCTCTGATGATGCTTTTTAAAAGTACATGTTCGAGTAAAATTAAAATTTTGTTTTATTCTATAAACTACTGAAAACACACCTCCCAAACTCTAAATACAAATAGTATTATGTTGAGAACTTATTTGCAGAAAATGAAAAATGGGCAAAATATCAGAGAAGGTTCAATGTTTTTTGACCTCAAATAATGCAAAAAAACCTAAAACAAAACAAGCTCATATTCATTGTTACACAGCACATTATTAATTACTAAGCTTTTATGCAGGTGGGGGGGTTCTCTAATTTCTTTCCAGAGCTGTATATTCTGTTCAGTAAAATAAAATAAACATAAGATTTTTGCAATACTATGATGTCCATACATATTTTTTTTATTTTCTACATTAGAACAACTAGAAACACAAAACGTGGTTTCTCTCCTTCCACAAAAACTATTCCTGGGGATGTGTCTTTAGACTATAAAAGGATCAACTTGGCATCCAGATGAAGTTGAGAGATTCCGAGCTGGGTTCTTGATGAACTTTTCCAATCTTTGAAAGAAGAAACCTGTCATCAGATTTTGACAGAGCTTTCACTCTCTCATTTTCCTTTACAGAGATAACACTATTTGTCACTCTCACCAACAGCTGCTGTTTTTCTAGTGTTTTGTGATTTTGTTGTAATACTTTGTGCATATTTATTATATTTGCAGAATGTATTAAGAATTAAATACATATATGGTCACAAACCCTTTGCACAACACTGTACAACTGTATAGTACTTATACTTACAAGTCATTCTAATTAAACCTTTACACATTAACAACAAATATGTTTCTCTCAAGCTGAGTATAACATGTTGTATTTCTGCATTTCTCTGTTGGTTCTTCAGTGGCAAGGAGAGACACAGGAGTTTTGTCCCAATGCCAAAGTGGTGCTGGTGGGCTGCAAACTGGACATGAGGACAGACGTTAACACCCTGCGGGAACTGTCTAAGCAGCGGCTCATCCCCGTCACCCACGAGCAGGTGAGATCCAGCACATGATGGACATCTGAGGAGAAACAAGTGCAATAAAAAACAAAACAAGGATTTAAAAGGTGCTAACGGAAGGAACAAAGGTTTGAAAATGGATGCGGGAAAAGAAATTAGAACGCAATCTAGCAACAATATCTGTTTTTCTTTCCATCTTAGCAATGGTGTTGCCTCTGTGGTGACATCCCAGAGGAGGAGCGTGTGAGAATGTACTCATGCTACACAATCAACCACCGCTATATAAGAGCTGTGTGAAAGCCCTGTGGGACGTGCTGCTGGTTTTGGCGTTTTGACCGAAAGTTGCTGACAAGCGATGCAGGGTTGCATATAAGGCAGCCCACGGAAGAGGCATTGGCGGTTGACGGCATTTATGTCTAGGGACACATTCTTTCCTTGAAATGAAATATTCATGCAGATTTAGGGATTTTAAAAATGCAGGGTGAATAGAAAACGGACATTGATGAATGAGTGAGCCCTTTTATCGCATGCGGCCATGACCTCTAAGCCAAGGGAATAGGTAGAAACGGGAGAGAATGATAAACTGTTCTGTAAATCTGTGAATTTTAATCAGCTTTCACTGTGTTCATTTTGTGGTCTCCCCGTGTTGAACATGCAAAATGCGGAGGGGCTTTTTCATCACCACACAAAAGCCCTTAAACAAAGGAGGCTTTTTTTCTGCTGCTCTCTGAGAGCTAAATGCATAGAAAATCAGCAGCGGAACAACAGACAGTTCATGTAAATAAGACATAAACAAAAGATGGAGTGGCAAGCCACAGATCTGATGTAGAATAGCTGGGGACTATTTGTGGCCAGGCCTACATTAAGCTATTGTTTTGCTCCTTCTCTCTAACCATTTTGGTCTATGGGAGCTACTGTTTGTGCCTCTAACATGCCCAGAAAAATGTGTGTCGCACAGCAGATGCCAAAGCTGTGCACAATAAACATTTTGGTGCTCTAATCCTATAGCCTGTGTTGTTATCCTGCTGCTGATCTCAAATTGAATTCCAACACAGCTGAGGAGCCGCCGGCGAAAGTGACCACTGGGTGAACTCCAGACGTTTCCGCACTAATCTGCCCAAGATCCGATCGAGCTTTTCTGCTTGGCCCCCTCCCACCACTGCCATCACCCCCAAATTAAAATTTGAGATTCCACTTACATTCCACTTCATCCCTCAATATATGAGTGAACAGCCATGATAAGAATCAAGCCTTGTCCAATGGGGATGGAAAGCCCTCTCCCTTTGTTGGAGAGCATGGGATTTAAATGTCACCGAAACGCAGCGTTCTCTCCTCTGTTGTGGTTTTTGCTTGTGTGGATCCGGTGTGAATGTGGGTATATAGTCTGATCATGAAACATGGGCTGAGGTTAAACTGTACTGGAGGAAAGAAAGATGCTGAGGGACTTGAAAATTTAATTTGTCTCTGATTTGATCTCGAGCAAACAATTTACAGCCTCAATTAACTGGGTGTGTTGTAACAGTAGCCAAGGGTAAGCTCTATCTCTGGAGTAGTGCTGTTGAGGTTTTGTCTCTCTTCTCTAAAAAGCTCATAGACCATGTCAACTCTGGCACGGTGGGCTCTGTGCTGCTTTGTTACCGATCTGTTACCACAGACCAAAAAGTCAGAACATCTACATTATTCATGCCTCAGAGGGAGGGGCATCATTTGTCTCTAGACGTGTTTAGATCATTGACATTCAGTCTACAGTTTAGATCAACATCTTTGTCTCAGGACCGCTGCAGCTTTTGGGGGGGGGGTGATTATTTAGTCCTCCACTGCTGAGATATAGCACCTGCTTATGGATGGGGTGCATATTGTAAAATGTCAGCTCACACACGCTAACATCACTGCTGAAAGCCTGAGGAGAGAATAGACATTGTTATTTCACAGCTGGGATTTGGGCAGGATAAAAACTTCTGAAATCCCTTGAAAGGCACTAAAGTACATTATGAAAAAGAGAGTTACGGCAGATGGTGTTTTTGTGGAAGTGCTTATAAAATATAGCATCTAAATACCCTCTCCAGATCTTTGTAACTTCTGTTTTTAAAACAATGCTCCATAAACGAAAGTGAGCCTACTTTCTAATAACCCCTTTCTCTGCCTGTCTTTGTGTTGCAGGGAAGCACGATAGCTCGACAGATGGGGGCGGTGGCCTACGTGGAGTGCACCTCCAAGGTTTCGGAGAACAGCGTTCGAGACGTGTTCCACGTCACCACGGTGGCGTCAGTGCAGCGGCCGCACAAGCCGCAGTTAAAACGGAGCAGTTCCCGCAGGGGCCTGAAGCGAGTTTCACAGCTCCCCTTGCCACCCCTTCCGGGCCGGACTGAGCAAATGGACCAGGCTCCGGCCATGAGGAAGGACCGGGCTAAGAGCTGTGTGCTCATGTAGAGACCCAGCATTATATATATATATATATATATATATATATATGTGTATATATATAAACAGAAATATATCACAGAAGTCTATTTATTGTTTTATTGTTATTTTTCCTCATTTTCATTTTTTGCACTGAGGAAAAACATCTACATTGTGGAAGCAAATGCTAAAGATTTATTTTGTTTCCTTTGTGCATATTTCCTAAACTGTTTACATCATTTTTGTTGTTCTGAAATAATGGCAAATTGGAGTGACTCTCTGGACTCGAGGAAGCTGTGATAGTGGAAGAGTTGTCCATGCTGCCCGAGTATTAAGGAGGAATTCATTTCCTGAAACCGCTCTAATAAGAGGATGCTACAGCGACAGGAGACTGCATGAGGAGACCGAAGTGTGTGGAGAATGTCTGAGAATGAAGCCTATTGTCCTCAGAGACAGTTGCGCTAAGCGCACATGAAGACTAATTGTCTAGAAGCACCGTTTAAGTTTGCTCCCTGTTACAGTATTTGAGAGGAAACCTTGTACGTACAGCAATGCTGAAAGGAACTCTGATGATTAGGGGTGTGATGGCTCGAACGAAACACCAGGAGCTGGGAATTAGGTTTTCTTTTAAACATTTGCCAAAATATTGTAAAGGTTTGTGTGTGTGTGTGTGTGTGTGTGTGTGTGTGTGAGCATTACTACCACAAGTGCATTTCACAACACATCTGATTTTTATTTTGTGCAGTTGAAAAATATTTTTCTCATCAACCTTCAGTTGTGTCAGTTTTATTCACTCAAGTTAATGCTGTTGTTGCTATTTTAAAGATGTTTCTTTGTGGAAAATAAAGTGATAAAAGGTTAGGGCTATTTTGTTGTACTTTCACTAAATGCCAAAACCAGAAATAAAGCAGTCAAATAAAGTTTGACTGTGTAGAGAAAGGTTGAATCGTTGAATTCCCTGTTTCCACTGTCGTCTGAGATCACGTGATCGTATCATCATCGTGAGTATGTAATCAAGTGTCTCATTATATTTAAATGGAACCGATCACAATGCTCAATTTGTCTCCTCCCGTTTCTGTTTTCTTCACCTGCCTTCTAAAATAACACAAGGAAATAATAACTGTCAATTTCCTGTTTCAATGCCATCTCTTTGCTTTCTTCAAGCACTACTGAAGTGTGTCAGTCTTTCGTGGTAAAGTGCAGATCTCTCTGCAAGCACAAACTAAATTGAACTGCAATGCAGCAACACGGGTGTAGCACTGAGACTCCATACCACTTAGTTAACTGCAAGTCTTTTTAGTACGACAGATGACATGATATGTGAGATCTATCATTTTGCTGTCCAGTTGATCCTGAGACTCTGAAGTTGTGTTTTTGTCCCCTGATCTTCTGTAAAACAGTGACCTGGTCAGTCTCAAAGTAGACCGTTTCTCTTGGGACTCACAGGACTTTCTGTCTGAAATGTTCAGGCAGTTGGTTACTGTATTCTGACAGCATTCATTCAGAGGTGAGGGTGGACAGGTCCATCTACAGCAAGTGAAACACTCTGTCAGGAACAGAAAGTTTTACCTGTATAACTGTCAGTTTGTTTGACACTTAACTGTTGTTACTGGTCAACATTAAATTGTTGACAAGATGAGATCAAGTGATGGATGAAATGTCAGCTAAACTACAGTACAAGAAGAGAGAAACTCAAGAAACCAAGTGGCAGAGTGATGTGTGGGGGCAACATAGTGAAAGGTAATAAACCCACAATATACCTTTTGAGAAACAAATAATCAGCCTTGCAGGCTCAAAATAATTTGCATAAAATATCAGCAGTTGGGTAAAAAACATTATTTGGTCATTCTCAGATCTTTTTGATGCATAAACTATATTATATATTAATATATTGAATAATTACATGTCCAATAAAATCAATCTACTGTGAGTATTTGATACAAAGACCTATAAACAGTGAGTATTTGATAGTCAGGGGATAGATTTTATTGCTTGTGTTGTTTAAAGCAGAGAAAGGAGATGGGACGCTCTGTAAAATGTGTTGCCCAGGGCAGCATATCAGCAGTGGAAATGAGACTAGCGCACACAGCAGGGGCACCAGACCTGCTGTGCCCCTACAGTTAGGACTCACACTTAAGAGGATTAGGCTTGTGTTGCCAGTGTGCGTGTGTGTGTGTTTGTGAATTTAATGGGGTTGCACTGGGCGGCATCATCGCCTGTGTTTCCCCATCAGCCTGCATGTTCATCAACTAAAGCAATCATCCAAATGCTGATACAGACTCTCGCCTAGGTGAAGACAAATCAAAAGCTACTTTGTTCGTGAAATTAGACCGACATCAGACTGCATCTCACCAATCTACTCCCACTCAGGCGGGTTTCTTTTTACTGCAGGATGTCTAGCCTCGATTTCAGCAATCTGATCAGCCAGTTGCCCTTTACCACTGAGACGCCAGGAGGATTAGAAGTACCTTTGTGGGTTCCTGCTCTGATTCTGCATTCTTAAATTTCTCTACTCTTCTCTGACAAGCCTAGTCATCGTCTCCCCGCCACAGTTGACGTCATGTGCACACGATAGCAGGCGTTTTTGGTCAGTTAGTACAATTTGCAGATTGGGTTGTGTCCCTAAAAATGGCAGGAGGAATGAGACAGACAATGCAATTGACGGAGACAGGCTGAGGAGGGGTGATGGAGAGAGAGAGAAACAGAGAGGGAAACTACACGGCCTGTCTGCTGACAAAAAGGCTACAGAGCAGAGCCACAAATTGCATACAGTCATGAGAGGATTGGTAATGAGAAGCAGTATGTGACCAAGCTGAACTAAACACACAGGCTTCATAAACACACACACACATACACACACACACACACACACACACACACACACACACACACACACAGGCATATACACAAAGAGGAATCTGGCAGAGATTGTTGGCATTCCACATTCACTGTGTGAGAACTGACCATCAGTGTGCTATGCAGGAAAATGCCTTTAGTAGCATATTAATATGACGACCTTTCCCATGACACCTCTTAAGATTTTCAACTTTATTGTTTCCGGTTTCCCAACGGATAAACTCAACAAAGTGGAGACCAACCTGGGCCCCTCCCTGAGGTGGTTCAGCAGTGAAACACAGACTGTGGAGATTAATTAGCCTACGCTTTAGTGCTTTCTGCACCAAAGTGCTGCTAATTAAAATGTGTGAGGTTGTGTTTTTCATATAGTTTGTTGGTGTGTGCGCGTATGTCTTTATCTGTATTTGTCTGTGTGACTGAATTTACGTCTGGGACCAGGATCTTATTACAGAATTTCTTTTCCTGTCTTTGAACTTCAAAAGCAGAACAGGATGAGACTGAGTGATGGGGAGGAGTTATTGATATTTTAGAGGGTAGTGTTTTTTCCATCATGTGTTTTCAGGTGGATGCACACATATTTCCCAGAGGGATTAGAGGTTGAGTATGAATTGCTTGTGTGACTGAGCTGTGCAGAGGGAGGTCTGATGAGATGGAAATGATAGAAAGGTTTGGCAGAAATATTCAGAATCCACTGCTTGAATTTTAAAATTGACGTCCACAGCTGATAGACATCTTTGAATAAACCACCATTTATCTGTCATAATGGAGAACACATTTGGGGTATTTATTAAGAGGTTTCATTGACGGGCACAAACTAGATAAGCTTGTTTTCTTTAAGATGGAGAAAAAAACGCCAGCTGTGCTTTCATCGGACACTTGACAGATACTTGAATAAAATAGAGATAAAATGCATCGGTCGGTCCAGCACTTAGAGCAAACACTTTGCTGACTTGTCATTACATTTTGTTCAAACAGCTATTATTTAACAGATGAATCCTAATGGTTTTGGTGGTGTGCTGCCTGCCTGTCATTCTAGTGCCACCAAAAGACGTTCACTTTTTGGTCCAGGACTGCCATAAGATGACTTCCATGGTGCAGAGATGATGAGCGCTAATGATGCTGGCGACTCCCTGACCTGTCCCCTAGTGTGATCAACAGGTCAAAATGTTCAATCTTCTTGTGACGTATGTTAACATCTTTAAATAGATTTGCACAGTGCCATGATCGCTAGATTAGGAATTTGAATGACCTTAGTGATCTCTGGACTTTTAATCTAGTTCCATCATGTTGAAATTCTATTTATTGCTAATTTCCTGAAGGTATATTTGTCATGTTGTGCTATCTACAGTATAGGCCTCAGTACAACCACACATAAATACATTGTAAAATATATTACGTGTGCTAAATAAAGTGCTAGATTGTGCTGAATGACCATGAAACCACAGTGAGGGGTAAATAATTACAGCAGGAAGTTGCAATTGAAATTGTCACTTTGCAAACAGCTGGGCAATCATATTTAGTTTTTTCAGTCACTGAACTTTAAGGACTAGATCTCATCAATCTATTAGGCAAAATCACAGAAACGTAATCAGCTGATATCATATGGGGCTTCCGGTAGTCTGACAATTATAATAATCCTGCAGAAGATCCTTGGTTTGTTTAAACAGTCTTTCTTCTTTTGTGTTTCTCCCGACTTCTCCCCCTCAGCCACTTGGGTTTGAATTGTAATATTTGCTGCAGGCCATCGCCAATTTACATAGTCACACATTAGGAAGATGCCCTTTTAGTTGTTCAGTGTTTGACCACCGAGCAGCTTGACTGGAGCAGTTGGGGGTTTAGTGCCTTAATAAAGGGCACATCACTGTCAGCTGCTGAGAGGAGAGCACTATCTGTTCACTGCCACCAACCAGGAAGATAATATCACCTATCACTGGTACAGTTACACTTGTTGTGTGAACTCTGTTTAAAATGAGTGTTAAAAATAATCCCGCCTTGAAATATGTCAGCGAACTAAGGTAAATGTCAGGATCAAAAATAATAAGCTAAGTTTCACATCCATTAGAAATAAGTGAACATCTTTAGAGAAGAAAGTTTTAAGAGAATTAAATGTATATGGAAATATCGTCATTGCTTTATTTCTGTTGTTCATCCAGGAAGCTCATGTATAATATATGATCATAGCATAAAAGATGATATAGGAGCAATTAAAATGTATATGTGAGCAGCAGCAGGAGCACAGGAGACCAGAAAACACATTAAAGCAGCTCCAGTCTCCAGTTTTTTGTTATTAAGTATGGTAATAAAACATGCACTAACAGACTTAAATGTGTGCATTTTACCACTTAACGACTGCAGACATTATACAATGAGTATAACAAAAGCAGGATTTAATCTTAAGACTCTCTAATTAGGCTCTTTAAATATAAACTAATCATGTTGTTTGTAAAAGGTGTCACTCAGTTTGACACTCAATATGTATAATTACTTGTAAGTGACATCATGTATTATGTGCACGAGAAATAGAGAAAATTACAAATTCGCTGCAACTTTGAGAACAAAATAACCCGGCGTGTCTAAGCTACACAATGCCAGCAAACAGGCCGGTTAATCATCAGTGATCTCTGTGGGGAGAAAGCTTCTCAGCCCCTCACTGGCTCAGTCGAGGTGATTATAGAGTAATAAAACCCATGTCCACTTGTGAATTGCAGAGCAGGTTTGTCAGGCTATTTAATCTGACGCTGAAATCCCTTCTCTGTTTCATATGAGGTGGTAGTTGCTCTGAAACAATATGTGTGGTTTGGCCAATTAAACGCACATTATAGAGCCAGTCAGCAGCATCATAGAACAAACGTGGTGATTTTAAATTATAGCTTTAGTCGGACAATAAGCATACAACTAATTATTCAAGGTGTGTTCTCTGGCAACCTGATGGGAAAAATAAAAATATGATCGTGGTAGAGTGTGAATCTGACCCTAATCCCCAATTTAGTTTCCACAGAGACGATGACGTCGTGGAAACGGTGGTGGTGATGTTGCAGAATGTTAATGGGACAAGATGTCCAAGACATATTGTTAGTTACCTGGTGGAGGTGAGTCACTCACAAATACCCAGTGCACACTGTGGCAAACAAGAAGTATAGCATATTGAGACGAAATAGCAGGAGAGGTGAAAGGAGAAAAACAAGTGAGAGAGGAGAGAGAGAGGGGAAATGTGGACATGGGTGGTTTATTGGTACGGAAAAAGCCACTGAGCCATTCCTAATCAGATCCCTGTGGCCCTGAGCACACACTCCAACATGACGCAAAGGCTGGAGTGTGTTTAGCTGGCTGCCCACCTCCTCTCCACTCATCATCGTCTGGCTCTGCATTATGAAAGGTCACTAACATTGTACCAACCTGTTAGGACACTGTGCATCCAGGGTTGTACTGTGCTGTGAAAATGTATTTGTCCCCTTCCTGATTCTTTTTTTGCATATTTGTCACACACTTGTTTTTGAGCTGATTTCATCTAAGAATAAAAGCTGTCCAAACCCATCTGCCCTATGTGAGTTTTTGTGGTATTTATGGTTTGCCCATAGTCAGAGTAGTTTTCTAATGTTCATGCCCTGTTACATACTTTTGCCTCGTTCATGTCTTAGTTTGTCTAGCTCTTTCTTTGCTCTTTGTGATACCTATAGTAGTTAGTTCATTTAGTTTCCTCATGTTATGTCCTCCTGAAGCCTATTATCCTTTCCCAGGTTTTTTGGTCTTTCTAACCCTCTGTTTGTTTATTAGCTAGTGTTTTTTTCCTTTTTCCTTGTGTACATTTACTTTACATAAGGATCCCTTTATGTCAGCCCTTTATGAGACACCTGTGATAAAATCATGCATGCTATCTAAAATAATTTAAGAACAGATGAGAAACAAAGTCAGTAAGTGATATATAGCAGTCTGGATAGGGTTACAAAGCAATTTATCACGTTTTGAGATTCTAGAAATTTTATATGCACAAATGGAGAAAACTTAAAACAGAAGTGAACCTTTCCAGTAGTGGCTGGCTGAGCAAAATTACCAAAACATGGTGGTGGTAGTGTGATCATCTGGGGCTGCATTACAGCTTCCGGACAGTTTGCCATAATTGATGGAACCATAAATTTTGTGTTCCACCTTAGCATCCTGGAAGAGACTGTTCGACCATCAGTTAGTGACCTTTAGCTCAAGCAGCAAACCACACCAGCAACATCGCCTCAAATGGTTGGGGTTGTGGCCTAGTCAAAGTCTGATCTTAAATTTGATTGAGATGTTTATTTTTTATATAGTGCCATTTTACAACAAAAGTTATCTCAAGGCACTTTACAGTGTAAGGTTTAAGACCTTACACATTATATCAATATATA
>JAUMHF010000025.1:7115023-7154582 GCA_032359275.1 Microctenopoma steveboyesi
CATTTCCATCTTTTCAGCGAAGTGACTAATCCGAATTTTGTAAGTTCTGTGTAATTGCTTGTTTTAGAAATACACTATGCAGAGCTGTCTGGTTAAAATAAATGCTCTGAAAAAAAATATATAGTGTGCACAATTAAATCAAACAGTGAGTCCTACTGTACTCGTACTGTAATTTGGCTTGTGCTTTCTGTGATTTTAAGATGGATTTTTCAGAGATTAGCCTTGTGCTAAAGAAACACAACAAATAAAATACTGTAGGTATTTTCAAACAGAGAGGGAAGGAGGACTCATTCCATAGACTAATGACGCTCTCCGTGTATTTTCATGTATTTTGTACACGTCTCTTTCCTCTCCTCTTTAGAATTCTCACAGTCACCGAAATGAACCACGGTGGCTGAATACTTTGTGTTTTCACATTCCTGCAACACACAAGCTGCAGCTGGTGGTTTTTCTAATGAAATTTTCAAGTTAGAACCCAACCAAGCTGGCTACGAGGAAGCATCCGACACTAGAATGTCATACTGGCTTATAAATGAGTCCTTTGCTCCCGGGGGCATGCCTGGAGCCAGGGTCAGGCTCTGACACACAGGAGGAAAGTTTGTTTGGCACAGTCAGAAGAAGATTTTACTCAACACCCAGAGCTGGCCACTGCAGCCATGAAGCATAAACACATCTCGCACTGTGGAAAATTTCCCTTCAGCAAAAACAAGTGCGCGTTTAGGTTTGTTGACTTAGCTAAAGCTGGCAGGATGCGTCATTTTGATTGAGGTGCAGGTATACAGCTGACAGCAGGTTGTATTTGAACTGGTGACTTTTTTCCTTGCTGCATTTCCTACAAATTATTTCTCCTTGTATGCTTTTCTTGTACAGGCTCGGGCTTTTTCATCAATAACATTTAATGCAGTCTCAGAAAATCCACTGTAGGCAGCTGTGAGTGCTTTTTAGTTAATATTCTCTGTGGGTGAAGGGAAAGTGTACTGTCATCACTTTCAACATCAGCAGCATTTTTCTCCATAGAGTAATGTTTATCAAGTATTTGCTTACTGGCAGCTATACATGTTAGTTGTTGTTAAAAAATGAATTATAATAAAAAACAGATGCTTTAGGGCGATAATTTGCATATGTTAAGATGTATGATCTAACTGGGTTTGGGGATTAAAAAGCACAGCAGAGATAACAAAGACTAGTTTAAAATAGTAAATAACAATGGCTTTAGGCCCTTCCAGAAGTAGAATATTTTCATGTTTATGTCGATTCATCATAATGCTGTCAAGTACAGACAGCATCAGTCGCCATGACATTAATGGCTGTTAGTGCTTTCAGTTGTTGTTGTCTCAGTGTGCGAGCCAGACAGGAAACAGCAGTGAGGACAGAGCTCTCTTACCTCCGCATAGAGAGTTTTTGCCAGAGAAATTTGAAGTATTTAAAAATGGATTGTCTGTTTAAACAGGATGTAAAATTAGGCAGATTATTAATGTATACATCTAGCACTCACATTCATTAAGGCTCTCCCTCTCTCTGTCTCTTATTGACTCTGTTTCTTTCCACTGCTGTTCTCCCATAATTCAGTCTTTATCTCTCCAACACTGATTATTTCTTTTTTCTACAACAATGACACAGACTCCCTCTAAATGGCCAGAGATGTTTTCAACGTGCCATCACCAAGGAAATTAGCCTGTGCTGGTGATTTAATTTCAGATTGTCAGACTTAATTACTCTTGTTTGTGTGTGTGTGTTGCTAGGTGTGTGCTTTTGAATGTAACGTAACGTGACCCCGCATTGTGCATGTACATTATGTAAACGGATTGTAGCATAATACACACGTGGGTGTCAATAATTCTAGCACTATAATATGAAAGTAATTATTTAAGACAGCCTTACTCAGGTCTGACTCCTGGATAAAAGGGAAGATGGTGATAAATGTGAGAAAGGTGTAAATAATAACTGTGAATCTAAAAGTAACTGTAACATGGAGCCAGTAAGTAAAGGAGATAACATGCAACACCCCTTTACAATTACCATTTAATCGGCCAATGATGAATATTGAAACAGTTTTAAGTAATGTTTCACAAAAATAACAACTTATCTTAAATAAGTTGTATGATAAAATCAGGTACGTTAACAACATCCCAAACTACATGACAAAAATATTTCCCTAAATGTTTCATGTATGCAGAAATAAATAAAACAGTCTGTAAGTTTCATGCACAAAATTGTCCCACAATGTACCCGAACGCAGAACCGAGAGAGTCCAGCTCGGGCAGGCCAAGCACGGACTGTCCCTGTGTCTCTGAGAAGAAGAAGGAAGGCACTCAGGACCATCAGCCCAGTGGTCCTCACAGTCCAAAAAGGAGCAGAAGAAGTCGAACCTGGAGTTGGACTTCAGCTGGGCTCAGATCTCTCGAGCTAAGCCAGAGCTCAGGGAGACCTGGTCCTCAGAGGCTTGATCCACGTGGTTGTACATCGGTGATCAGAAAAGGACTGGGTGGAGGTAAGTGGTTTGGGTTCAGAGGAAGAAAAGAAAAAAGGTGAGACTGACTAAATCCCTCTCTAGCTCTGGTTGTAGGGTCCTAGATGGTCAGTTCATTCTGTCAGTTTAATGCACATAATGGTAAACCCAAAAACCTGAAGGGTGACCAGGTGTGAACATGGAGCGGCAGAGATGAAGGAAAAGGACCGAGCAAAAAAAGAAGCCAAACAAACTTCCTAACATGCTGAAGGGAGACCATGAGTCAGATGATGACGGGGTGGATGATCAGGCGGTGAAGATCGCAGGACATAAATAGTGAGAGAACCTATTTGGTAATCAGGAAGCAATCAAGGTGGGTGTAGAGAAAGGGGAGTGACCAAGATGAGGGAGGGAGGGACAGAGAGACATGGAAGGAGACACAAAAGGACATGACATTGACACAGTCTAATTTCTTTTGAATGTGCTAAACTCTACTTTTTTCTATTTACATACTTGATGTTTCTCAGAAACCCTGTGACCCACATACATACAATATGCTGTAAAAGTCTGCATTACTTAGGAACAGATTTTTAAGTTGCTGATGCAACTTAGTTTAGGGGTTTAAGACTGATTTAAATAATTTATGACTACGATATGTTTAAGTTCTTAGATAACTGATACTACTGTGATGATGCTGGCTTGTTAATTTGGGCCTGAGCCGATGAGCTGGTGTTTAATAACGATAATAATTAGGAATCTCAGCAATTATATTTCCTAAACTCTGCATATGTGGGCTTAATGTTGCACTGCTTTGACGTGTGGTATGCTGTACACTGTTAAGTTTATATTATTTTACAAATTTCTCAGTCTCTTTGTGTCAATCGCAGCAGCTACACTAATTATTTACAGAGGTAAGTGCTGGGCATGGTGCTGAGTTCACTGTGGTCACTTACACATGGATGTCCTTCTGCCATCTGCTCAGTAGCTCACGCACGCACACGCACACACATGAAATGTGCATGCTACTTTGTGAATGACAATCAGGTCTGTGAATTTTTCAGAGCAGAGCACTAGTGATGCTGATTACACAGTGGATCTCTTAGTGACATTGAGGAATTTACAGGTGATGTTTTACATCTAATTATTACCTCAGTAATTATCCTGCATTAGAAAGTAATAGTGATTAAAAAAAACAGAATCTGCCCACTTTTAGTGTTGATAAATCTGAAACAGACAGCCACACACTCCTTCAAAATCATAACTCAGATAGACAGAGAAAGATGACAAAGCAGCATGATACAAGTGAGCTTTGAGCTCAACATCAATATCTCTAAGACATTTTGTCCTGACACAGAAAATGAACAATTTCACAACAATAGACAGTGACATCCAGTCTTCAGTTTCTCCCCTGCTCTTATCTCTACTCATTTCTTCTGGATTTTATTGCTGAGGCTTGGAATAATGACATAATAGTGGTAGTTTTTCTTTTCTGCAGATGAGAATTGGGAGTGTCAGACGTGATGATGGTGGGGTTGCTATTTGCTCTGGGTAATTTCATATACCGGGGTCACGGTCATCTGCAGTTAGAGTGAAATCTGAGGTCAGTAAAGACATGAGAAGCATTTTGCTTCTCATGTCTTTACTGATTATAGACAATTATAAAGGCATATACATGAAAAGTGTCAGTATTAAAGATATAAAAATAACTAAATACATTTTAAACACGTATATGTGGCTGTACCTTCAAAACCTATATGGTATCTTGCAGGAGTTTTAGGGTTTAAAATGCTTTTTAAAATATCCATATTTATTACACTCACTGCACTTTAATTCGTGTAATTATTTATTCTGTGATGTTGTTACTAGACAGACAGCATTGGCTGGGTACATATTCTTTGTAAGCATCTGTGCATCTAATAAATCAAACTCAGAGTCTTTACAATTGCACAATCCCTTTCACGTCTTTCTCCTGACAAATGAGGCCATCGCTGGTGTGTAGATAACATTAGCTCTGCAGAGAAACCTTAATGCTTTATTTACTTCTACCAATGCTCAAAACCCATGAGTGGACAGCAGCAGCCATACTGTAGCCCAGATGGCTCTGCTGGCCTAAATGTACACACTTGAAAGACACAAGATGAGGAGGCGGATACTGTTGACTCTGGGTTTAGTCAGTACTGGTGGGTGTTTGGTTGGTATTCTATTAGCGAATAGGCCGAGCACTGACCGACCACCCCTATGGACATGAGAGATGTAAGAATAGAGTCGGATTAGCTGAGAAACAAAGAGGCATCCGCTGAAAAGCAGCCACATCTCTGGTGACTGGCAAACAGACAAAGCCACTCCCCCAGGCTCTCCTGAGAGGAAGAACTGGGCCTCCACTCCCCATGTGGTCACAACACAAACAAGCCGGAACCAAGGACTTCAAAGCAGCCACACACAAACGCCACACACAGGGTCTGTCTGAGACATCTCCGGTCATGTGACTCCAGGCCAGGTGCACACAGACTGGGTCCTTGGCAAAGCAGCGTGGTCGCTGCCCCTGTCAGTTTTGATCAGCAGCCAATCAGGGGCTCTCACTCCTTTGAGGTGGCTGTTTTAGGGGCTCAGGTCACCTCCCACATTGGCTGAGCACCTGCTGCTCTCCAATATGCCGACCCACACCCCACGGCGTCACAACAGGCCTCTCATTCACACTCCTTCGAACCCCTCCCCTCTCTATCTATCTCCCCCTGCCAGGTGGGACTAAACACATGCCCGCTGTCTCATAAACACGAAGATGTGCCAGCGTTGCCCAGTTAGCTGCAAGGAGTCCTGAGAGACGTCCAACTATCACACAGACTTGTGGTGGAGCCAAATCGCCCAGGGAGGTACCAGACAGCCAATAAACAGAACAGATCCCACAAAACTGTAAAATACAGCAGTACAAAGCAGCTGACAGACAAGCGACACACACACACACACACACGCACGCATGCTGAGATTTATCAGAAGAAGACAGATAGAAAGAACGAGCAACAAAAGCAAAGAAAGAGAGAAATGAGCAGAAATGGTCTAGAAAGCAAATGCCCAATAAACGATTTTCAGCTTGAATAAACACAATATAGCAAATCTCCTCTCGGTATTTAGAGAAAGGAAAGGAAGGACAAATAAGAAATTGCCTTTCCCCAGTTCGTTCATTTCCTGCAAAGAGGCAATGATGATCAATATGTCTGGCCATTAAACCACAAAACCTTCCTGCAAATAGCCATGTGATGTAGGCCGGAGCTGCTGCAGAGCTTCAGGCCGGCTGATGGAACCAGATCAGCTCCCCAATGATGACAAACACACAGGGGAAATCAGCCAATCACTCACTCCCGCCTCACACCTCCACATGCCTCTCTCCTCACTTTACCTCTAAATAACCAAAGTCTTGCTCTTTTCTTTGCTCTCTGCCTGTCTCGCTCTCTCGCCCTCCTCTGCTGCTGATCTATTAACCCGTCTCACTCAGCAGAGGAGCTGGGGCAATCTCAGACGGGCAAAACCAATTCAACAGACAGTGTAATGCTCTCCACTTCAACTAAGCTCCAACTGGAGCTCTTGAACTGGAAATTACATTTTCACAGCCTGCTAACACTGAATTAATGCCAATTACAACGTGTGTTAGAGAAAACAGCAAATATATTTTAGGCCAGAGAACATATTCATCTTAGCCAAATGTTAAAATCATCTGGGTTCAGTTCTAGACAGCTGCTGTTTGTATTTAAATCAATGGACACTAACACTTGAAGCAGTCTCGCTCCCTGTCTTCTACTTACCACCCTTACTTTCTCTAACTCCTCATCCAAATACGGTAGTGTTAAATAGAGTTAAAAGACTTTAGAAACTGAAATAATGGCAGCAGCAGTTGTACATGATCATATGCATCATGTACAAATTAGGGCACTGGAATAATTAAGACAGAGGCCCATCGAGACAAAGTGCTCTTGTGTCTAGACAAGAGCGTCAGAATACATGGAGACAAAATGATGGAACTCGGGAGGCAAGTTATTAGTGATAGAGAAAAAGAGGTGCAGGAAAGTCACTTACAATCAGTGACTGTAGCTACTCAACAGAGAGTGGAATCTAACAGTTAATCTGATACATAACCATTTTTTTAAACTAATTTTTCTACCTGACTGTTTGGCGACAATATACAGTACAGTGCTTTCTAATAAAACTATGGGTTGGTGTAATTCAGTGTGGAATTCTAAATAAAGCCAATTGTTTCTAGCACCCAAATCATTTTATTTAAATGGACATAAAGAAAGTATACAGTATGTATGTACCAGTATATATACAGTATATACTGTATATATATATATATATAAATATATTAGATGGATGGTGTATGATTGAGGCACTCCATGTAAAATTGTCATTTCACTTTAAATTGACACAGAATATGTAACTGAAGCTGCAAAATGCCTTGAATTAAACTGCAAGCTGAAATTTTAAGGTTGAATTATTATTATTATTAAAATGTGGCCTGGTAGCTCAATGGGTCAGACTGGAGTGCAGAAGGTTGCAAGTTCGAATCCTGTCTGACTCCTAATCAATCCCCTACCAGGTGTGTCCCTGAGCCAGACACCAGCGCTAGCTCCCTGTAATTCGTTTTGATAAAAATACCTGCCAAGCAAAGTAAAGTAAAGAATTATGCCCTCATTATTACCAGTGAAAATGAAATTGTCATTAAGATAATTGCAGGTTTCTCTCACACCTCTGTATAAAAGTTTTTACCATGAATAAGATCAGATGCCATGTCTGACTAAGAAATCTGAACTTGGCATTTTTCTATACAAATGTTTAACTTATTTTAGAAAAATCAATAACTTCAAATCTAGAATTTTTTATATAATATATTTTGATTTAAATATAATTTTGACTGAGCTGACAGCTCAGCATTTAGAATGTTTTCCTTGGTTTGATATTATTTTCAGTACTGCACAAAGGCAGCTGACTGCTTTGATGTGTTGCTCCTTTCAATTTTAATAGCCATCCATGTTCTAGCCACTTTTATGGTGAGATGTGTAGCTGAAGTTAGAGATGAAATATCACACATTGTGCAGCCGGAGTATCACAAGTGCAGCGTAATTCCCAATGATGATCACACCTGTCACGAACACCATCTGGAGCTTCAACGTTTTGCCTCTCAAACGCAGCTATCACTCTCATTCCTCTCCCTGCTCGCATCTCTCTGTGTTCACAACCCTTACCTAGACAAGCTGTGTGTGCATTTGATAAATCATTTATCAAGCGGGTCCAGCAGGTCATGCATCATAGCCTTCACTGATGACGGAGATGCAGCATATTTCCCATGCAAAACATCCAGCAAGTGTTAGCGGATGAATGGAGCAATGGAGCTGTTAGGGAGCTGCTTTGCTATTAAATATGTTTGTACAAAAAAGCAGTCTGCCTGACAAACAAATGCTAATCGTCAAGCCCCAAAGATTTTTAAAAGGCTGCTGTTTTATTTAAACACATCAACAGACCATTAGAAATGCTGCAGAAAACTGTGCTTTGTGGTGTGATGGTTCATCTCTGGAGGCTGTGCAGTGGATGTACGCAGCTCGTTAAACTGAGCTGCGATAATGGGCACAAACTTGATTATCTAGGTAACGACATGTTGTCTTATAAAGAACCAGGAAGCAGTATAGCCTAATATATTTAAACAGGATGATGACCTGTGCTAATATTCTGTATTTTCTTTAAACAAAGTCAGGGTCAGACGGTTAAAGTTGGGACTTTCTCCAAGATTTCTGTAATGTCATTTCTGCTTCTGCTGAAAGTAGTAGTGACAGAATCACTTATCATCTTAATCTAACTCTTAATTGTATGTGCTTGTATGTTAACGTTAGCAACAATTAGCACTAACTGCAAACTACAGCTGATGTTTTGGGTATACTGTCATCAATTTGCAGATATTTGGTCACAAACTAATTAAACAATTAACCCGATGATGGCGCTGAATAAAACAGCACCAAAATAATTTAATGAACTCAGCATGGGTGGACGTCTGCCTCATCCAATTGGAATCAGTGGAAAGAGAGAGGAAGAACGAGAACAACAAGCAGAAGACATGGCACTGGATAGGTCAAGGAGTAACTGCGCAGAGGCGGGGATACCTGCAGTTAGGTAGGAGGGGAGATGAGACGGGCTCAGTGTATCAAGAGAGGTCCCACAGCGGCCTATAGCAACATAATTAAGAGGTGGCTCAGAGTCAGCTGAACCAGCTCTGACTATTAGCTTTGTTAAACCAATGGAGAGAAAATCCATCCAATTTTCCAGGTTTCAGAGACAACATGGCCAAAAACAGTCAAAGGGTTTTTCAGTCTTATTTACTCGCTGAGTCTAATTGTGATAGTTTTTGTACTTAAGAGGTGATCCTTCATAAACAGACTTTTATCGCATGCAGCATTTGGCTAATTGTTAAATTATGTTCTGGCCTTCACACAACGCAGTAACAGGTTTCTGCAGCAGGTTCCTGTTGGCCGAAGCACAATACACATCCATTGAGTGAGAGGCTGCAGTGGGCCAGTGGCGGCCTGCCCTGGAGCAGAAGGATGTTTTGTGTGTGTGTGTGTGTGTCCATTTGCTCTTTTCTGCACACAGAACCACTATTGTGATGTCTTTGGCTCTCTGCAGTAACATTTGACTGGGGGCTTCTGCCAGTTTCCCGCCTGGCTTTCTCTTGGGACTTAAAGAAGAAAGACAGGTGAAAAATCACATCCTAAATTGTATTTCCTACAGAGAGGGAATAATAATGGGCCGGGTAAAATGTCAAATAAAATGTAAGCATTGACTTTCAGTGTATTCATGAGAACTTTTCCTCATTTCCACAGCTTACAAAGCTTCAGCATTTAAGACATTTCTACCTCATAATTTCTGATGTGATTAGAAGGTGGCACCTTATCTGACAGTCTCCAAATGTCTTTTAAATGTCAGATTATTCTGTTTGCTTTTAAAGTGTGGGATCAGTAGCAGGTGCCTTCATCATCACATCTGCGGTGCAATAGAGCTGTTGACATTTGGGATGTTTCAGCCATCAAACTATTTCTTCTGGAGATCACCAAGCCGGGGATCAAGTGTCAGCCCAGGTGACTGCCTTCTCTTTCCGCAGTATAGTTCCCTACAGTAGAGGCCTCCTCACCTGTCAGTCACTCTCCTTTCTGCTGAGTGGCAGCTCTGTCAGCTAGTGGGGAGTAAGGGGAGACTGAGCGAGTCCAGTCACATCTGTTGTTTTACAAGCAGCCCGCATTCAGCCCCAGGGATCTCATTATAATCCAGCCTGTCGAGAGAATCGTTCATGAGGCACTCAACCACACGATGATATATGTACACGCAAACAAGATTGCATGCTTTCAGACAAGTATGCAGAGGATTATCGAGTTCGCTTAGTATTTACAGTAAATTAAACCTACCTCCACACATAGAGACAAATGAGAAAATGGGACGATGATGCGCAGAAAGCCTGTTGCTTCAGTGCAGCACACTTTGTACACCAACAATAAGTGACACCACTCAGTATTCTCTGCTTGTATTGTGTTGCACAGCTGTCGGCGTGGGATTAAACGGTGCCTGCAAACAGACACTAAAGGTGAGCAAACGCGGCCTTCAAAGTCAGAAAGGCAGCAGCGAGGAGGCAGCGAGGTGCTGGTTCAGACTGCCCACTGGCTCAGCGTCACTTCTTGATGAGACAAAGTGGGCCGATTTGCGTCACGTTGCTGATTCTCACTGGCGTTACAGGCATGGTGCTCCATGCAAATCAGCAGTTGCATGAGAGAGTGAATGAAGGGAGCGAGGCTAGTGCTGAGGGGAGAGTGGTAAGGGAAGAGGAATGTATGGGATAGCGTGGATAAAGACAGCGTGTGTTGATATAAAATATCATTCTGTCTCAATATGAAAAAATGAAAGTATTCATCTATTTTTTCCTTCTACTTTATGTATATAGTGAACTACCCACACAACCAATATCAGTCTTCTTTGTCTTTATTCACTACTTCTTCTTCATGTCCACTAAATAATTCATCCCACTCGCTTTCAGTGAACACCACTGACCCATACTCCCATGTGTCTGTTTTGTTGGGACACCAGTCACATGCTGGAAATCCATCTATCTATCTTTTTTTAGTGTCTGAGGTTTTCAGTCTAGTCGGTGGGTCAAGATCAGGAGTGGACATTAAAATTCATAAAGGAGTGCTTTACATTGGAAGGCATGTCAGGAGCAGAGGGAGGAGATGAGATGATAAACACTCAGGCCTCGGGTCGACATGCACAGACAACAAGCCCCGGGGCGAAAGCAAGGCCAATGTCTTCTCAGTCAATTCACCTGAGCTTGCTGGGGGAATTTTGCTTTGCAGAAGATTTAGACTGAGACACTACATCTCACAACATTTAGGTTTTCCTGAGCATTCACATTGATGCTGACGCTGCGACTGGATTTGGATGGTTTGATAGTTCTTTTATAGCAGTTTTACTGGTCAACCTGCATCATTCTCTTATAACTCCAGAGGGACGTTTCTGATGGGTGTTGTTCTCCAGCTACAGCAGATTCGCGTATTTGTCTAAGTGGAGAGGAAAAGATACCAAAGAGACTAAAATCCTACTTTAAAAGAATTTTAATCAAAAATTATGTTAATTGTACATTTTCAAACTGTCCTTGATGAGATGCACGGCTGTGAGGCGCGCTCCCTCACACGTTGCTGTTTATAATATAATCTCTAGCCAAAGGCTATACATACCAGCTTAGACAACCCTTTTTAACCAGCATCCTACGCCAGCCTCTTGTCCATGTTGCAGAACTCACTTCAGTGTTCTCTCCTTAGTCCTCACAGGGGTAAAAATACTGTTATACAGTTTTATTTTTAAACATATGGTGTTTGTGCTTTGGTTCATACAGAAGATGATAGTTATCAATTTACTGTGGCCAAATTAGCATTAATAGAGGTAAACCATCCTAAATGAGCCTGGACACAGAGAACATTTGTGTGCAAAAAGTGTGTGCAATAAAAGACTTATATACAGTCCAATAAGGTCAAGGTTAGCAGAAGACATTAGGGTTTAAGATAAAAATATGAAAAGTTTAAGTTTTTAATATATATGGTTTGACATAGAAGGAACAACGTGGATATTTAGATATTTAGGACATGGGTCCTCCGCCTGAAGAGTCTTGTATTAATTATTATTAGTAATTATATAGTTATTATAGTAAATAAAGCATATTTATATATACACTGAAGAAGAACCGTCTTTATCTTTATCTTTTATATATATATGATAGCTCAGTATATATATATATATATATATATATATATATATATGTTGCAGGCACAGATAATACTATTACTCTATATACCATTATTCTTTTAATATGACTCTTCTGCAGAGACATACGCTGATGTGATGCTGTGAAGACTGTGAAACGTCAGTTTCATTTGTATTCACCTTCAAATTTAACATTTTCCTAAAAAGGAAACTGAGAGGCCCCTTAAAAGTGACTTGTCTGCTGCATTATACAAGGCTTTTGATTGAAAAATGTCAGCTTCATTCAGATCCTGAAATAAAACCTACTCACTTCCACAGTCTGCTTTTGGGAGTTTTGAAGGTCTTGTGAATCGATCTTTCTTGCATTTTTGCAACAAATTGAACAGCGGAGAAGGATAACATAATTTGGGAATTAAGCTTAGTACTGTGGTGCCGCAGGAGGCAATATCAGTGAGAAATTACCTTCATTAAGTCTACAGCAACCACATTGATTTTCTGTTGTGTGTCTGCTATGATAAAGATACAGCAGGTGTCAATGTGGCCACAGTGTAGGCTATGTATATTCTGCTTTTCTCTGTGTGATAGACAGGAGAAAGGCTCATTTGTGGCATTTGCAAGAATAAAACAGTTTTTACTACTCAAATTAGTTTTGACAATCAAGACATTGACACAATTTTTAGGGAACACATCACCTCAAGTCCAAACAAAACAACAAAAACAAAACTATTTACATTTTGTTTTGAGTGACAGTAACTTAAAACCAATTACCAACCAACCAATTACTAGGCCAGTGGAATGTAGTATGCAAGAAACTGCACAGAGTTTGCCAATGAGAGAGGGAGGATAAAGATTTTGGCCTGTGTATAGGGAGTGTGACAGGAATGGAAAGTCATGATTGAAGCCCAATTACAATTAAAAGTTACGTCAACTTTCCAAGTCTGACTGATCAAGTTAAACATAACTTTAAAATTCTAAGTTGCCAGAGATGTCCCATTAGTCCGTCCAGCTCAAACACGTTAAAAATGAATAGAGATGTACATTGAAATAGTAGAGACGAGTACATCTAAAGTAAACGTTATCTAACTCATTTGTACAACACTAAAGAAGCTTTTGTTAGTACGAAATATAATATCTAAATGACTCCACTTATTTTTTAGGGACATCGTTTTCTCATGTTTTTTTAAGCAATTATGTTCCGTCGACGAACAGTAGCTCCCGAGTGCTGGCAGCACTCATGCTGCCCCAAAGACACACTTGTCTTTGTACTCCTCTTCTGGTCGCTGCCACACACGCTTTACACCATCTGAACCAAATAATTTAATCTTGGTCTCTTGGTCATACTGTATATGCAGTGTATTAATATCTGGTCATTCATTTGACTGTGTACGTAGGTGTCTACCTTATTTTTCTTGGATGAACACAGCTAAAATTGGATAGTTTGATCATATCTTTTTCTCTCTTGTGCTACTGATGGCTTAGGGGACAACTTGAAAAAGTGTCCTTGGATGACTTAGAGTGGCGTCATTTTTAATTTTATCATTTATTTTTAGTTTCTTCAGATGGTGAGTTGATAAGCAATCTCAAAAGTACCAAGATTTATCTCCAAATGCATATTAATGAGGTCTGGTGCAGTTTATTGAAGATGGTGACACAGGTTTTTTTGTTAAGTTAAAATCAGACATGGAGTCAAATGAGAGCTTCAGAATCCCACAGCACCATAGTGCAATGCTAAATTATCTTATTTAGTTACTACTATCTGAGGATGCTTTTACATGTTGCCCTCTCCCGCCTCTGGACAAAGATGCAGACGTCTGGTCACATACCAGAAAGGTATCACTGGGCTTGGAAACGTAAAAATCACTGTTGAACTGATTAAAGTAAAGGAAAACATTATTTAAAAAATGATGTAGCAAGAATACCTGTAGACTGACTTCAACAATCCCATCCCCACATATAATAAAGTAAAATAATAAAACAGACAGGAGTCCAAATTGATAACTGTGAACACTATTTCTATGTAAATTCACAGCTCTTCTGCATCTCTTGACATTGTTATTCACTGCTCCATCAGCACTAGCTACAGGACAAATTTCAAGGCAGACTTTGATTCTGCAGAGTACAAACAATGACATGGCTCAATACAGAGACCTTTCACATGGACTGCTCCGCTGCTTGAGGGTACATTGTGCTCAGATTAGCCAAAGCTAAGCCTGCTAAAACAATAAGCACGATGACCCTTAGACCTCAATGTGCTGTGTGAAATACATTTAATTGGGCCCAAAAAAAAGAAAGAAAGTTCTTCTTCAAAGGTTTTTGACCTTTTGATACAGGTTGCACACAATGATGTCATGTTGCAAACCATCTGAACTGGAGAAGGTTTCGTGCAGCCAGAAGGAATCAAAGATCTTTAAATACCCAAATCGGCTGAAGTACAATTGTGATTGAGAAGTGATACACTGTGGGGCCACAAAAACCAAAGCAACGTACCATTTGAGCACCACTGGAGACAAACAAGCAACAACAGTACTCAGTTTTTGAAAAGAGTAGAAATCTGCCGAGTAACATTTGCAGGCTACAGAGCAAAGTAGTGGCAAAGTGTGTTGGCTCCACGTTGGCAGGTAGGTTGGTTCAGATTCCCCTTTAACAGAGAGAGGAGATGTTTTGAGTCATAAAGGCAGATTTTATTCTGTCCCTGACAACGGCAGAAGAAATGTTGGCCACATCCACCACGCTTGGACCTTCAAGACAGTGGACAACATATGTGTTCAGCGGAGGGACATTTCCACCAGAAATTACATTGCATGCACTTAGTGATCCCCTAATTGTGCATCCTTAGTAGATCAATTTGATCAAGGTTTTTGTGCTTTTGTGTTTGTGCACATTTTTGTACACGTAAGGCTCCAACCAGGCTCATAGAGATGTGGCTGGACGTTTTCAGAGGCTATACTTTATATAGACATGTTCGCTCTGTATAACTTATTGCTACTCCAAAGCATTTCTATATAGTGAAAAACCTTCTTGTCCTCCACCTTGATGTGCGGAGTGCAGACTCTCTGCGGAGATGATGGACAGTCGGTCTCTGGATGTTCTCTCTGTTCTGTTTAAACTTCTCAGCTTTGTTATTTGTCTCCTTGGCTCTCTAGTATATGCAAGACAGAAGCACTATTGCCTTTCGTTATTCCAATCCTGGCATCGTCTCTCTGTCTGTCTATGGTCCTTGCTGAGCATGCAACTGTTTTGGAGTGTGTTCTTAGATGCATCTTATTTCCACATATTCTGATCCAACCATCAGACAGTGCAGTAAACTGGAGGATTTCCCCACTCCTGCTCTCTCTGAAGGGGGGTAACAGTTCTCTCTTAGAAGAACATCACCTCATAAATCTGCTGTCAGATCAGAACTTGATAACTTTGTACTTTATACCACTTTATACCACATCTCTTGTAAATATCACAAATGTCACTGCTCGCCACCTGTGTGCACCGGATTCTCCACCTCCTCACACTCGCTGTCCATTTCATGGACCAGCCCATCCCCTTCTTGCTGACTGAGAAACTCATTATAGCTAAGGATTAGCTAAAGATCAATCAGTACACACACACACACACTGAATGATTCAAGGTCCATATTCATTGTAATGCTAAATGTCTAAGGTAAATGCCTAGAAACATAATAATTAGCGCAATGTGCCTGTATATATCTACAGAGCTGTGACCTATTCATGTGTTGATAAAGTCCTGGTTATAATAGGAATAAGCCAAAAGGCTAGAAAGCATTTCCTTTAGTTCCTTAATGCATAGCTGTTTTTAAAACAGGTGTACACACAGGAGCACAGCCAGTATATTGACATTCTGAGAAATCCACTGTACAAAGAGAAAATGCTACTGGTAATGGAACATGTTCCCCAACAACATTTCATTTTCAAGGCTGAAATTTTCTCCTCTAAATGCGTCCGCCTCTACAGGAAAAGGCCTCCTGCCATTGCCCTGGAAACCAGCAAGAGTAAACATAGCTGCTTGCTCTGCAGCGTGTCTTCACAGTAGCCTCATCTCACTCCTTCTGCACACTCAGCCTATCTTTATTTCCCAGAGGGGAAATATTGGCTTCAGTACCTGGTTCCCCTGAGTCAGAAATCCTCAACTCCTCAAGGTGTGTATGCACACACGCATCTTCATGTGTGTCGGCCTAATGTTGTGTGGGTTAATGACAGATTAAGCATCAAAGCACTGAGTATTGGAGAAGCGAAGATTTCCATAAATTACCTTCACCTTTTGTCTCGATGTCTTCCTCATTTGTACCTTCTTATTATTATTATGGGTAAAAATCCATGCAAATAAGCACGAGTCCTGTTCCTGGTGAGGGGTGATAATGGTAGCTTTTCTTGTTTACAGTGAGGACGTATCATCAGGCAGGTGACGAAGTGGGTGCATTGTGAAGTGATCCTGTCACTTCACTTTTTGTGCCTTTAACTAAAAGCGTTTGCTGAATTAAAAAGTCACAAACTACTTCAACAAATTGTGATGGGCAGAAATGTGAATACTGAAAAAAATGATATATAGTAAAATAAGGACCCTTGTTTGTCTGGGAACGTGAAACATGTTTTCTCAACTTAATCTTCTGCTTTTGAAATAAGCACAAACTCTGCAGCCCCTAATTATGCCCATTAAGGATGCTATTTCCATACCTGACAAATGACCAACGAACAGCACAACCAAGTGCAGAGCCCAGTCTCCCCACAGGCAGAGGCTGGGAACAGTGTGTATATAATCTCTTTCACAACACGTATTCAGTGCTTGGCCTGAGAAAGAGCAGCGTCCCGCAGGCAAAGACATGTTTTCATCTGCACAGAGGAGATAACTGCACCACACCCAGTCTCCAGTCCTTCACCTCCCCTCTCTGCCACCACCAACCTGCATCTGCACACCGTCCATCTGTCCTGGCCCTCACGTTTTCTTTCCTATGACTGTCCATCACAGCATACACGCACGCAAGTGCACACACACACACACACACACACACACACACACACAAAATGTCTCTACGGAAAGATGAGGATGGAGAAGAAAGACAGGAGGTAAAAAGAGTTTAGGCAGCATAGTGGGAGCAAAGCCTTTTTTTTCTTTCTCCTGCTCTGGCATTGGTGCTCTGCATGTATCTCTGCTGATCCAGCGACTTTGAAGTGTGCACTCTTTGATTTGGACAAAGATTAGGGAATTTGATCCCCATTCTAAAGGAGCTGGCACAGAGGGGTTGTTTTCACGCCCATAAAAAATCAATGGCCGCTTCCAGTAGGGGCCTTCTCGACTGGGAGTGAAGTGCATCATCTCTGGGCTTGTCAGTGTGCCCGCAGTGTTTATCAGGCAACCAACTGACCAATGAGATTATTACAGTCACTGACTGCAGTTCAGAGGAGTACAGCAATGACAGAGACAACAGGTGGATGGAGAGCTGTCGTACTGCACAATGACACACTCGAAGCAATCTCAGCCAAGAGCTCTTACCACTGCAGGGACATCATATTCTCTGTGGTGCTTCCATATAAAGTGAAGCAGGTGTTGCGTAAGTACGATGCGAGTACTTAGAAAGCTGCGTGCAAACAAGAAGATTCAGAGTGCTAAAATAGATCAGTTCACCTACATTACACTGACGTACATGAATTTCCAGGAGTCTAACCCTAACCCCTGAATCATTACTTGTCTAACCCCGAACCTCAAAACTCCATTAATTAAGATCTAGTAAAAATGAGACAGGACACGGTGTCTTGAGCTGTAGCAAATAAAATCACCATATTCGCCTACAAGCCCTCCTGTCAATATGGAGCATTGTTTTCTTGCCCTTTGTAAATTAGATTTTAAAAGTGTGCTAATGCTTTAATTCAACTGTGTCAGAGCAGTGAACAGGAAATCAGGCCTGGTTGCCTGTCAGCCAGCTCCTTACTGTTCTTATCAGTCTGATACTACCTTACTTCAATCGGACGTGTATCTCTGATGCAGACATCATACTTGGCCTTTACATTGCCCTCTTGAAGCCTAGAAGCTAAATTAGCTCAGTTGAAAAAGGAACAGTTGAACTAGATGTAATAAAGTAAATGCATCTTCTACAAACAACCCTATAAATACTTCTGTTGCTGTCCAAGAAAGCAGCTAAACTTAGCTTTGGGATGTAAATTCTGGTGTTGAAAAAAAGACACCCCTTGATGACTTTGTGTCAGAGGGAAAAGAGAGCCCAAGTAGAAATGTAACTTCCAGGTTGCTCATTAAAAATCCAGATGGAGATGTCTATAAAAAAATGCATTCTTGGACCACGTCCTACTGCAGAGTTTCCCAGTATGTCATGTGGCTTAACATTGTTGTTAATCCAATACGAAGTTTTGTAGCGGCATTTAAAGAACACCGTTTCCCACAAGCATTGGGTGTTCAAAGGACTAAACCTTACAGCTCAACGGAACAGGCAAGTCAATTAGTAGGTGGACTGTTCTTGTATTACTCCATGAGAACTGGATGCTAGATAAAAACATGGAGTTCATTCATCCACATACACAAAAATCCAAAGTTAAAAATGACCCAGAGGCACAAGTTGTGTGGATCATTGTGTTTACCAACAACAAGGAAATGACAGCTTAAAAGGTTAGGATTCCACCTGCAGGCATTTCTATGCAAAGTACTTAAGACTGCCGTGTGAGGAGCAGAGCAGTTGGAACCGGTACAGACATCATGGTGGATACATCTGACCATAAAAGGTCCTGTATATACACACACTTGATTATTTTAAAACACCAAGAGTAATGCTAGAAATCAATGAGCAGGGTGTTTTTTGCAGTATTAGATTAAATATGCTGAAACAGATGTGACCCCCTAATATTGCAGTGGCAGCAGGAATTTAAACTGTAAACAGCCCAAACTCCCTGCTGGTGGCTAAAATTGAATCAGCATGGTTAGAACTACCTCTGGGGATAAATGAGGCTTTTTGGCATTTGGATGAACCGAGACTAAGCAACCCTAAGTGCCAAATGGACAGTGAACAGACCTGTTGCTTTATTCCGATTAGGAGTACAGTAAATTCAAGGCTAGGTTAGCAGTCTCTTGTTATTGTGACAAGATAGCAAACCAGGCAACACAAATGTAACAGGTGGTACAAAATGCATCTAGGTCTACCTCCATTATCACACTGCGCGTTCGGTTCCACCTTTTCCAATTCCTCTCAAAATGCTCTTGCTTTTTCTAAATTTGCGTTTTCCCCTCCCCTCCTCTTCTTTGGCTGTCTGTCTCCACGAATGCCAGCCCAACAGCTGCCTCTTCTTTGGCCAGTCTCCAAAGGGATGACTGAGGAGAGTAAAATGGCTTTTTAATTTCTCTTGTTAACGCCACGCTCGCTCTGGTTTCCCTCCCTCGGCCTGCAGTGTCAACACTGTTAGCTAGGTGCAAAAGTTGGAGGAGGTGGTGGGGGGGTGGGCACAGGTGGGTGATGAACAAAAGAACAGGATCTGAACATCAAACCTTCAAATTAAGTGGCCATTCATTAAGCATGAGCTGGAGTAGAAGAGTTTCAGTTTCTCTCCTCTCTTTTGTTGATTAATTAATCATGAAGGGTTTTACTCAAGTATCTTTGAGGAGGCGAGGGGGGAATAAAGCAGTGATATTATTATGTTCTGCTGCTCTCAGAGCACAGACCTCCTTGGTTGCTACCTGCCTTTAAATTCCAATACCCGAGACAGGTGCCTCGGGCAAGATGGCTGCTTCCTTAGCAATGCATGCTGTGTATGTGCAAAGCAATGCCCACAGGCCACCACGAAATCATCCTCCTCATTCAACCCTTTTTACCTCACACTGACACAGTTGTACGGTATTTTACCTACTTGACCTCTCACTGAGGCATCTTTGCCTCATCAGACGAGGAGAAACATTAAAGCAGAACAACGCTCAAATCAAAAGAAAGCAGAAGAACTGCTGCCGCATCTCTAATGGATAAATCACAGGGACTCCACTTCCACCATTGAGGACATCCAAAGGAAGCACTGTCGAGTACGCAGTATTCTTAAGGACTCCTCTCACTCTGCCCAGGGACTGTTTTCTCCCCTGCCCTCAGGCATACGCTTCACGGTACCCCGGACAAGCACCAGCAGACTTAGGAACAGCTTTTTTCCCAAAGCTGTCTCCTTGATGAACTCCTCTGGTCTCCCCATACACTCCTAAGAACCAATGTATTATCTAATCTTGCACAATCTACTCTTGTACTTGTACATGTGCAAGTTGAATCTAGTCTAGTCTAATCTAAATCATGTTTTAGCGTTACAATCTACAGCACAAATAAACATGATTAAACTTTATCTAAAACCTTCAGTTTAATTGTTACCGGGGAAACATTTCCATTAAATGTGCCTCTCCTGAGGAGAAGGAAGTACAAAAACATGAGGGCTCAATGATAAATACAACATGATGACTTTTTTCCAAGCTGCAGCTGAGCCATGCAAATGAGAAGAACAGTGAAGATGTTTAACGCAACCGGAGAATTTACCAGACTGAAAATGTGACATTTATAAAAATGTCCCTTGAGAATAGTTTCCAACTTTAAAAACCACAGGCAACAAAAGATGGTTAACTAACAAACAACTGTTGAAGTACATAACCCCTGGATGTTTAAACTGAGTCTGTGGCATGCAGTTGGATGAGGTGTGACATTCACCCTGAGTGTGATGGATTACTCAGAGCTAAGTCGGAGTTGAATAACAAGCAATTTACTGTCTCTGAAGTGATGCTGCAGAGGTGCAGGCCACAGGCTCGTGTTCACTTGTCTTTGTTTTTGGTCTACCTGTGGTTGCATGGTCTAGCTGGAGGATGGAGGATGGATGAGGCGGAGCGTGGCTTGTAGCCGGTGTGCCGACACTCACATTCTGGCAGATCCGAGCACAGGTGGACTGATGAACACTGGCGATGAGGAAACAAGCGACACAGGCCAATGGCCTTTCATAAGACACTTAATGAAGGATAAATGAGAGGATGGACACAATTAATAGAGGCTGCTGCACTATATCATTCAAACTAATGCAATTAAACTATTCTAAAATGATTGACTCGTGATTTACCATTTCTACCTACGGACACTGTGGCATTCACAGTAACGGTGAATAAATATATAGGCAGCAGTGGGGTTGACTGCATAAATCTGAAGAGGCACAAGTGGTGAGAGTGCAGTGGTTAAATGAATGACCTCAGCCAGAGGTGCCCCACACAGCAGGCAAAGTGTGCCCTCTCGTGGAGAACATGGAGGTTGCACTCTACATTTTTTACATTCATTAAAATGACCACTAAGTTACACACACAAAAGGGGACAGTGGAAAGGAGTTAGTTCTATATCTACAGTATGCTCAGTGATGACCAGTTAAAAAATAACAGTCAAAACAGAAGCTCTGAAAACATAGACTTTATTCATTTCATATAAAAATTACAGAAAAACTTAAAACAGGAGCTTCAGATAATCTTCACAGGAACAAGAGCCGGCCTGCATAACAGTCGCCATCTTACTGGGGAAGGGTGATTGCACCTTCACATCACCATGTCAATAAGTTTACACCTCCCCCTCATATAGAGGCAGACCTGTTAAACAGATAACCACCAGCAGAGGCCCGAGTAAGCCTGGGACAAATCGCAGCACTGTTTGCTCTCCCGCTTGCCTGCTTTCTTCTACTTCTATGTCCCCAACTCTTCCTTGAACTCTTTCTTTTTTTTCCCTCTTTCTTCTTCATCATCTGTTTTTCCTTTTTTTCAGACTTCTTTCTGACCCTTCTTGTCCCTGAGCCCTCATTCTCTGATTGGTTCCAGACGTGCCACTGAGCTCTTCTTGCCGACTCAACATTCCACAGCTGGAGACTGCACACACTCACACAGACACACACACACACAGTCCTACTTACGCCTTCTTCTCTACCCTTCCCCCTCTATCTTAGTCCAACTCACAGAGCAAAAAAAAAACTGTTTTTTTTCACAGCAGCTCAGCGAAACACCAAAAGCCTCAGACTGAAATGGCTCCAAAGCATTCCTCCGAGTAGGAAGACAGAAATGCACTCAGAAGCAACAGTGGAAGAAGCGAGGAGTCAACTGAACTCTCAAAAACCTGGTCATTATGATGCACAAGTGTGAAATCTTAAAATGATATACAAAAAGAACAGAAGGAGGTTTTGTGTTACGCAGCGGTGAAGTAGGTTTTAAAATGGTCTTTGGCTCTCATATATACAAAGGTGTCATTCACATGAGGGATGTTTTTCTTTGTGGGCCAATGAGAGGTTCAAGTGTTGGCAATTATCCCAAAAAAGTAGGAACGTTTCCAAAAGTCTTTGCCAGTCGTAGTAAAGTAAAAACACATAATGAAACCCTCATCATAAAAAAGATCGGAGGAAAAATATCCTAGTGATAAAACATACAGAAGTGAATTGTGGTCCATACAAATGATGAATAAGACAAATATCAAATTGCAAATCCCTTTTCATAGTCCATACAAAGAAAATGACTGTCCTTAAAAATGCTGAATCAGCTCCAGTCGTTGGTGTGAACAGGTAAAACAAGCAAAAGTTAGCAGTCACAGTGCAGCGGGTTGTGTTGTAAGGATAATGCCTGAAGCCAAGTGAGTGATTAGGATTGTATTAGATTAAGATAAGAGCAGAAAGCACCAAAATATATACACAGAGCCATAGAAGCTAAAAATCATTTGTTGACAACCTTCAATTCTGCCATACCAAAGCAGCGTGTGGTCAAGACAACATAGCCGATTTAAAGACCAGCTTTCAATACTAAGTTCTACTTATGTGCACAATTTTAGTGTACTGCCCTCAGATGGTTTGAGGTCACGGGTCCCTGTCACCTTCCACACATTCACATTAGGACTCATCTCACAGCTGGTGCTGACGTGTCAGCTCAGGACAGAGGAAAGGCAGGCTCGCAAATAAAGCCGCACACGCATCATCGGTATCAGTTCTCTGCAGCCGCGCAGATGAACGGGAATGCAACGAAACAACAAAAACACACTGAACGCTCGGGTAAATATGGCAAAAAGGTACAAATGAAAATGCATCCGGTCACGAAGAAGTCGGTGATGTGTGTTGACAGGAGAGAAACAAAAGCTAATCTGTGACCGTTAGAATCCTTTCTTTTTGCTTTATAAGCCTCTCAATCAAAATGGGAACAATAAAGGAATTATATACCAAGTAAAAAATGTATTTTGGCACCACAGAGGACAATGAGGGGTAATTTAATAAAACCGATTTTACCTTAAACTTTTCCAGCTTTTCCAAATGAAACTAAACTCCCACTAGATAAGCGAGATTTATGGCCTTCATGCATATGCTTGGAATGGAATCTGGTTTGTCTGGAGAAAAATCTGGAGAACTGAGAGGGCCGAGAAGGTGGACACATCTGCTGCGCTCTACACAGCCAATCGCCACTTACATTTTTTGGGGGGGATTTAAAGGAGATAATAAATGCCACAATGTGTTTCTGAGTCAGAGCATTGACATCGCCCTCTCCTGTGTTACGTTGGGTCCAGTTCTGGGTTGGTCCAGGGCTTCTGTGCTACTCTGACTGCTCGTTCAGCTCCATGTCAGACACCAGGATGTTCTTCTCAGCCTGCTCAGCATGGCAGGAATTGGTGCGGCTGTAGCGGGCCCCGTCATAGGACCCCCGGGACCCAACAGTTCTCCGGCGGTACAAGTAGATAACACCGACGATCAGCACCACCAGCACCAGGCCAGTCACCATGACGACAATGAGAGTGGGCAGGTGGTCTTCATCCACTAGGTAGAGATAGGATGTTAATCTGGATTACTTTAGAAAATTCATTTCATGGTACACGAGTCAACACTTTACCAGATCATACTTACCTTCTACAGTTGAGTTCTCAGCGCCTGCACATGGAAGGAAGGATTAGTTAGTAAAAGTTGACTGCTTTAGTTTCAGGATTGAATTCATCTCAGATTTGATCTCAATTTTTTTTTTTATCTTCAGCTGCTTCAGTTTATTCTCTTAAAACTAAAATCAACGTAAGTGTGTGTACTTTAATAAATGGATAAGCCAGTTCTCTATTAACATGACATTACATCACATAAATGCTTTTTTTATTCTTAATTTGCTTGGGTCTTGTATTTGACTAGTCTGAACTCATCTGACTCCTTAAATGACTTCTCACTGGCCACAGCGATCCTGTGTGTGCTTACTGCGTGGCCGTTTGCAGATGACTCCATGTGTGCGGTTTCTGCAGGAGCCTGGCTTCCACACCCCAGTATTGCTCTGGATCCAGAAGCAGGAATTTGGAGAGAGTACAGAGAAGGCAACGTTGTGTGCTTCCCAGTTATTGTACGGCATCTCTATGTCCTCGCCCCACACTAGAACGTTACCTATGATAAGAACACAAGGACATAAACACACTCGGAGGAGCCTTAAACGCTCAAGTAGAACAGCGTCTTTATTTTTATCTTAAGGAGGACTGTTCTTATAGATATCCCTAATGAATCGTAGAGGTTTTCAATTGAATTTAGTTCTTCCCATTAGCTTACGGAGCATACTTCACTCAACATATGTAATTGCACTGATAATAATAATGTTTGAAGAAATTGACTTATCTGAGATAATGCTCCTTTTGTTTGATTTAGCAGAAATAGTCTTAATCAGGTTCCTTGTACTTAATTAGCAGTTTCATTATTATTCCATGAGTCCTAGTCAATCAGGAAAAACCTACTAAACTGTCTACAAGCAAGGCAAGATAATTTGCCTGAAAGTTTGCACTAAAAGTAAGTAAGAAGTAAAGGGTGACAAGTCTGAATCTGTTGAAGGCTGGACCTTTCACGTTTATTCCCAGCCAAGCTCCATGTGCCTGCTCTGCATAGCTCTGAATGTGTTCCCATACAAATCCGTTCTCCGTCTCATCCAAGATAGACAGAAGCTCTGCTCCCACTAGACGAGAGAAAAAGAAAGAAAAGACTTGGATAGAACAGAAGTGATCATGTAGGGAGATTTAACAAGAGGGCAGCGGGTTCAGTGGAACCCTTCTAAATTTAGACATATTGATTTATTTTGTCGATTATGTTTGCAGTGGACAAGGTCAGAAGTGTTGTATTTAATTGTTTTTAGGTCCGCGTCATGAGCTGTACGTGCAGCCTGAGCTTGTAAAGTTCTTTCCTACCTGTCTTACAGGAAGTCACTGCATCCTGCTGCAGTTTCAGACTTTGCAGGTTGAAGGCATAACAGTGGTTTCTGAAAGGCACCCACGCCCACTCTCCCAGGGAATGGGGGCAGTTGCCGGGGTAGATCCACTGGTGAGCCACAGGCTTATCTGGCAGATAGAAAACACAGTGAAGCTGACATTTTATACTGACAATAAGCAGATTTTACTAAATGTACAGCATATGCATGGCCTTGTGATTTGTAGCATCACAGTAAGGAGGGTACAAACACTCACCACTAATATGACAGATAGCTGCTTCAACCTTGGCATCACAGGGAGTCACAGTCCACTGTCCAGTAGTGGTCATGTGACCACATCCAGCCAACTGATTGGGCTCCCCACTTTTCCAGTTTGAATATGACACATCTTCTTCACCCAACCAGGTGAAACTTCGTCCCTGAGAACAAAAATGCAAGTCTGGAAAACACAGTCGTACTAGTCTCACTCTGGTAATGAAGTAAGTAAACAAACTTACTCCATAGTTGTAGAGAGCAATCCAGGCCGGCCGACGCAGGCTATTGATCAGCAGTGTGAGGTAAGCCTGCTGGTAGGGATCCTGTACAGTGGCCAGGGTCCCATTCAAGGATTCACACAGGTGTAGAGCGCCAGTCCAGTCCATGTGTTTCTCCACCACACGGTACGTTACTCCACCCAGCTCCAGAGGCTTTGACAGTGATTTAGGAATCAGGGCAGGTGCTGGAGGGAGCCCTTGGTCTAAAGAAACAACAACAAACAGACAATATAACTTGTGGTGGAGACCATCTGCGCTGTGAATAAACAGTACGTTTGTGAACACACACCTTGTTGCCTTTTACAGATGAACCCATGACTTTCCATCTCACACGCACGTGACGCCCACATGCCAGCGTTCTTCTGTGGATTCCCATGGACCATCACCACACAGTTTCCCTGCGAGGCGACAGTAAAATCATCAAAACACAAACAGATGAAGGCAACGCCGTGACCGCGCGTGATGATAGGTGGGCGCTGTGAGTACCGGAGTCTTGTTGTGGTGTGGTCCACTGTTGTCAAGTGGCTCTCCTGGTGCCCAGTTGGTGTAGCTGAGCAGGCTCGCTTTGGCCCACTGGAAATGACCCTTAGAGTCTGAGGTCAGACCCACCCAAAGGTCAGTGCTCACATTGTACAGCAGTGTGGTGACAAAGGCTGTGAAGAAGAGAAAGTAATGTGTGAAGACACAACAGCATCCATAAAATGTATTATAACACATAATTAATAATTTAAATAAAGACCATCCAAATGTACCTTAATTTAGTAGAAATGTAACTTTATAAGCTTTAATTTGATCTGGCCAACTCCACCGCTCTGATAAAACCTTACCTTGCTCCAAATGATTGGACACCATGGCCAGTACACCTCCCTGGGTCTCACATTTCAGCTTGGCTGCGGACCACGTGGCCCGGTGTGACTGCTCACTGAACACTCTGAAACACTACAGAAAACACATTTTAAAACAACGATCGATGAGGTTCGATTCCCTTTGCTATGCTTTTCTTTTTCTAGATATTTTGCATCCTTTATAAACGAACAAATGTTTATGCTTCGCTCCTGGTATGTTATAGCTCTACCTTATGCTGGTAGGAAGACCATCCGTTAGGACAGCCTGAAGGTGGGTGGGGGTATGATGGAGTTGGAGGAATAGTTCCTGTGACATTCACTCTCTTACAGATATAGGGCAGGTCAGAGTGGCACTTCTGATCAGCCCAATCCCCTGTTTGGAGAGAACAATACAACCCCACATGAGCGCGCTGCGTTTGATTTAGCCTCTCACATCGACGTATTCTGACTGTTTTTACCTTTGCTCACAGCTATGTGAATGCATTTGCGATCCCGGCTCAGGGGATGTGGGTTCCCAAGAGCCCAGGACACATAATTGAGCACAGAGTGATCAGACCAGTGAAAGCGGCCATCGTTTTCATAGGTGTGAAGACCCAGCCACCAGCTGTCACCTTCTACCCTCGCCATCTAAAAGTGTAAAGACATTTTTAAATGTACAAGCTTTGTAAAAAAAGGGATCCTGACAATTTAAACCATAGTTTTAATGTAAATATACATTTAGGTAGTCGTGAACTGCAGTAACTAAGTGAGGTTGCTATGCAGAATAAAGACTATTATTTGTATTTTTATGGTGCTTCCCTAACAAAGCTCGACTACTTGCTAAGACAGTGGTAATCGACTGATATTCGACTGATATTTTGATCAGGTTCCTGCCTTGCGTAACGTGTTGGCCAGGAAAGCTTCCTCCTCAGAAGAGTGGACAGAAGCTAGCGAGGAAACAAACCAGGAGCAAATCCTCTGGGCCTGATCCCAAGTGGTGCGGTGGTCAAAAAATTTATACTCGGCCTCCTGGAAGCCGGTCCACTCTGATGAGCTGGCACCTGACAGGCAGAGTTGAAACATAATATGTAGATTATACCATAAGCACTCGCCAGATCATTTCTGTTTGATGAGAGGTGAAGTTGAAAGCAAAGAAAGTAAAACTGACCTTCAGAGATTTCTGGTTCCTTCTCAACACTACCTAAAAACAGAATAGCTTTGTCATGTAATGTATAAAATTAGAAAACTTAATGCAATATTTGAGCTGTATAATTTATAACTGTCCAGAACCATCGTGCAAAGCAAAAACAGGACTTTTTAACAAGGCCCACAGGAGAGGTTCTGTACTGTTGTACCTCTGGGGAGCTTGCAGATCCAGTCTAACTCATAGTCACAGTGCATGGCCAGCCAGGTCATCGTGCCCAAGTCTGCTGCAGCACACTGCCGGATGTTGTAGTTGTAACGACCAAAGTTCTGGTAGGTGAACTGAGACAAAAGAAAAGAGTTTCAATCAGTTGTTACAAGTGGCATCTTGGCACAGCTCTTCTTGTAATTACTCACAGCCATTCCATCACTCCACTTCCAACTGTTATTATCCGATGGGTTCCTGCGGTTCAGCCCAATCCAGAACCATTGTTGCTCATGGTCCTCAGATTCCCTGCAGATCACATCACATCATCATCATCGTCGCCATCACCCTTATTAACTCTCAGCTGGTCAAAGGGTGCACACCCACCCAAAGGCCTCATGAAGGACCTGCAGAACAAAATGCTCCTCCTCTGGGCCACTGATGCTCAGCAGGTTGGCTCCGTGTTTCTGGCAGAACAAGTGAGCCTGCAGCCAGCTCTGCCGCTGCTCCTGCTGGGAGGAGTGAAACACCTGCACGCAGGTGGCAATGATGTAATCGCTGTCCAATACCCAATCATTCACTACCTGAGAGTTTGCTTTTAATTAATCTAGAAATGTGTTAAATGTATCCTATTCAGATAAAATGCCATTTTAGACTTTTTTAATGGAGACTGATGATGAACCTTATAACAGTAGCGCAGGTTGTTGTTGGTCTTCCAGCCACTGGGACAAGAGCCACTGAGGCTCGGGGTTGGCTGAGGGACGGGGGGCTCGGGGCTCAGTGACGTGTCCTGGTTCTGACGGCAGATGAATTTTGCCTTCGATGACGCACACTCCTTCACCTCCCACAGACCTGTTGCGAACCCCGTCGCCATGGAAACGCAGCCGCCGCGAACATTGACTGAAATAGATGCAGAGTAAAATGTAGGTGAGCGGAGAGAGTGGCTGCACTGACGAAATGCGTGGTAACGTGTGGAATGATGCGGAGAAAGAAATATTTGTGTAAAGTGTGTGGTTGCACATTTTCTCTGAGACTATGATTATGAGCATTGGATCCTGGATTTAAGTTTTCTAAAATCATTTCCAGTATAATCTGTGCAAAGGTTAGACGGTTCATAACTTTGGACCATTCAGTGACTCTGAAGCCAGAAACTTTGCCCACAATTGTTTTTGTGACTCGTGTGGTTTAGAAATATTGTAAATCTCAGGAACATTCTCACTTGTTTACTGCTTTAACTCTGCTGTCTCAAGAAATGTTTGTTGATGAAACTTTGATATAAACTGATGCAAATCATTACATGCTGCTTCTGCTGGCTGGTTTTGACTGCTGCAAAACAGATAAACAGATATATGAGTGGCGACCTGTCCAGGGCGCACCCTGCCTCTCACCGGATGACAGCCAGAAGGGGCTCCAGCACGCCCCGCAACACTTATGAGGACAAGCGGTTAAGAAAACAGATCTCCATCTGAATCGGTATGCTGGAAAAGCTAAAGGAAAAACCACCTGGAACCGATACAGTTTGTTCTTGTTAGAATAAATCCAAAGTTGGCTCTGCTTCAAAATGGGCCTCATGATATGGGCAATTGAAAATCTCCAGCAACAGATTACTGAACTCATCTTGGCAACAAGTAAAAAGACATTAATAGGCAGAGGGTAAAGAATATAATATAGCAACCAAAGCTAGATGCGAAAGACAATGATACAGCAGATGTTAGACAAGTGAAAAACACAGCACCTACGACGGTGTAGAGCCGTGTACAAAGTAAATGCATTATCAGCTGTACCCAAGTAAACTGAACTTTACCCAAACTTTACCCAAGTAAAATGAAATTAAACTTTTCTTGTGTCATTTACATCTTTAAACTGCTCATCCAAAAATATTATGTCTAATTTTGATCAAGTTCAAACTATGTTCTCAAATGTCAGCAAAATAATAATTTATTCAGGAAATAGCTCACATAATCATTTTAATATGTCCTGGTTTGACCTACTTGGCTGGTCTCGATTCCAGTTGGTGTAGGACACTTCATCCCCGCTGAGCCAGTGGAAAGAGCCGGGGCTACCCTTATCACAGAGGCCGATCCAAAAGGACTCTCCAGATCGGCCAAACACCAGACTGTGGGCGAAAGCCTGCTCGAACCTTTAAATATATAAAGGGGCTTTTAAATAAATAGCACTGTAGTGTGTTTTACACTACAAAAGTGTGTGTGTGTGTTGCTGTACACACCGATTGGTAATAGTAACAAGGGTAGCTCCATGATCCTCACAAGATTTTCTGGCCTCATCAAAAGTGAACAGATCTTCTCCCACCCAGTAACAAGCTGGACTATGCCACTTCCAGCCCTGAGAGGAGAGGAGAGGAGAGGAGAGGCATATTTGACATGAAAACAATGTTCTTGGTCGATTAAAATTTATCCCAACGTCTGAACAATAGGAACAAGTCTGTGGATCTTTTCCCTGACCTCCCTCCTGCCAGCTCATGTATTGTAGTCGTGGATGTGTACAGAGCACAGCCCACACAAAAAAGGTAATATAAATGATATATTATGTGAAAATGATAGTGAAAGACAGTTGTGTACAGTTTTGTGTGAATAAGCCCAACCTCAGACTTTTGCATAACCACGTTTGGCATCTGGACACAAACCTCAAGGATTACAGCAGCTGGAGAGGCTAGATGGGTTTAAATTCACATCTCTTTGACAACCTTTCACTCTATCTGCTCATAGACATCAATAATGCCTAACGGCATATTCCTGTAACCATCCATCATATTCAATAAATGTGGCATTATTGTTATTTTCTTTATTTTAGGGGCCCCTGGTGGTTGAGGCTGAAGCAGCTGCTTACTTTGATATTAGAGATCAGCGCTTTCTAACCTGTGTTTATTCACACGGGAAGCAACTGAGTTCTCCTGATAATAAAATGCCACATCTTTAGAAATAAACACTATCACTATGAGGAGGTACAGGTCCAGTGAGTAAGTAAAATGGCACAATGTAGTAAGAAACAAGCTGTTACATTTTCTGAGAAATGTGCCCGGCGCTGGTCAGGGGGGCGTAGTGGGGTAATGTTGCTGAAACGTTCAGCAGACTTTCTATCATTGTTGTTTCACTTGTTCCATGTATTGAGCTCATCTATACAAGACAAACTGCTCCAGCGACAGGGAACCTGCAGGGCGTGTCATGCCAAATGACCCATGTCACATTACGGCACATGATGCCTTGCTCACCAGGGAGAGGGATGAGGTTCACTATAGCAAACAAATGGTCAGACCAGACAGTTAAATGTAACAGCTGAACGACCCTCCATTATACTGAAAAAACATTGGTGAACGCTCTAAGCGATGTTCAGGTATGGACGACTCAGGTATGAGAGGGTTAAAGCCCAATGTGGGGAGAAGTATGGAGTGTGAAATCTAAGACAGACGTAGGTCTTCCAGATGTGATTTCATTCACCGTGTGGGTTCAGGCGGTGGGCATAACAGTGTATTTTAAGCTTGTGTGTACTCTATATTCTTAAAAAAGATGCTGTACAAACAGCTCAACATAGTACATAAAAATCCTAAAAATATAACGTGCTTTGTGTGATACGCTGTTTGGCCTTGGAAAGCTGCATATCAAGCCAAGCGTATGTGACCCAGGCTGAGTTTGTCTGTTGTGCCTGGTAACCTTCCAAGTCTTAAGGAAGTGATTTATATTACAGTTAGGGACCAAAGATGGAGCAGTGGGCCAGCGGCAGAGTGAGAAATATAAGAGAGCTCTGGGAGAAGGGGCCAAAGTTAAAAGAATGCTGAAATGTTTAGAAGAATACTTACGCTCATAATAACACTACAGACTATTAGCAGCTGGAATTAGAGAACTGATATACTGTCTGAATCAGAATCATTATGCAGTAAAAGACTCTGAATCTAGTGATTGGACAAGAGAAAATACAAAATCCAGCAGTGAATACAAAAAGAAAGAAAAACAGAACAGCATTACTTGTTTGCAGTCTTGGTGCTGTGGTTTCCCATCACTCTTTGTTCCTGGTTTCTTGCAGATGGAGGGAAGAGTCAGATTACAGGGGTTGTCATCCCATCGGCCCTCCTGCACATATGAGAAGACACAAACAGAAAGAGTGAACACAGCTGTTAGTCAGATACAAGCAGAGGAGACGTGTTGTTGTGGGTGATTAGGGCTCCTGGGTCATTAGGGGTCACTCACAGCCCCCCAAATGGAGACGCAGTCCTCCTGAACGTTTCGGAAATTATTGGGTTCAAAGGGGTGCCAGTAGGTGAAGATCACGGGTGTGTGGTCAGTCCACTGGAAATCCATTTGCATGTCGGTGTCATGAAGCCCTATCCATAGTTGATCAATGTCTGAACGAAGACACAGAGTTAAAAAATTATGGAAGAAAGACGCGATGATGATTATGGTTCCAAATATTGCCTTAGCGTTAGGTTTAATCTGGACCACCTGCATGATTAAATGTTTTGTAGAAATCAAAAACCTAAACACAAAGCTTGTTACAAGTTACATATTTCACATTACTGCCTTTGTTCAGCTATGCTCAAAATAAAAAAACGAAAAATAGATTTTAGATTATGACTGTGGGAACTCTTTGTTGTTTGTGAAGAACAAATCACCTTTTTTTACACTGCGCATGACGAACTCCAGCTCGGGTAGGGTGTGGATGCTGACCAGGTTGGCCTCCGTCTTCTGGCAGGCTTTCTGAGCGGTTACCCAGTCGTTCTTCTCTGATGTCAGTTTGTAACAGCCAGCCTGGAAGGACTGCCAGCCCACATCACACTCATATTTCTCATCATCTGCCCACGAATCTGTGGGAGCAAAAGGATAAAACTTTGGCAGGACTATGACTTCCGTGTTTTACGTTACTGGACTGACGAGCACGCCGGTATACTGACCAGTAGTGAAAGGATCCAGAGTGGCGTTCGGCCTCTTCTTACAGGCGTACGGCAGGGCAACGGAACAATCGCGGTTTTGCCAACGACCCGACGACTCGGTTCTGATTACAGCACAGTTCTCTTCCTCATCATGGTTCGGTTGGTCTGAGGGTGACAAAACGAAAAACATAAAAATCACTAGAAGACCACTAAGGTGCTCCTGAAGTACTCCAGTGCACGAGAGCTAGAGGCTGCGATTGAGCTGGAAAGCCTCTGTGTATGTGTTTAAACTCGGTGAGGTTCAAACGTTCAGCATTCTGTGAGAGATAAGTGTTTTGAAAGATCACAAAATCTTCCGGCTTAAAAAGACATATAAGGCTGAGTTGGTTTCCTGCAGACTAACCTTGCTCCCAGTTGAGATATTTAAGCGGTGAGGAGTCAGACCACTGCCAGCCTCCATTGATGTCCAGGTCATTGAGGCCAATCCACAAAGCAGAACTGTAGCGGCTCAGGAAACCTTAAACAGTTATTTATAATGTTATTTCCAGTAATTTCAGCTGTCAAATTAGCAACAGGGTCACGACAAATAAATAATTTCTATTCAGAGTGTGAGCATTCAGGTAAGACATCATGCTGCACGGCAAATTTAATAAATATCGACTTCTGTTATATAATTGTCAAAAGCTTTTCAGTGTCAAGTTATAGACACTGACAATGTGTTATTTTAATTATTACCTAACTACCAGCATACTTTATTTCATGAAATGGGTTCAAGCTTCTTTTTTTTTGTCGATGTTAGATAAGACAAGATAAGATAAGACTTTATTGATCCCACATCGGGGGAAATTGTTGTATTACCCCAGCTGCAGACAGTACAAGGAGAAATACAACAACACATAATCACAGCATGAAAAAGAAAATCAATTAAACGAATGAGATGAAATAATGAGATGTTGTCCGTTGAAAAGAAACAAATTCACCAAGTGTATTTCGAACAATGGCTTCACTCCTCCTCATAAATATACCTACTGTATGTGCACAGAGAATTTACCATTGATGTACGTCTGTTCATGCAGCTTGGTGATGCTCAACAGGTCTGCCCCCTGCTGCTGGCAACTGATTCGAGCCTCATTCCATGAAAGAGTGGCCTGGAAGTTGAACTGGTAACAGCTGTCTGTCAGCAGGTCAGTATACCAGAACGTCTCACAGTCAGAGCCTGAGAGCGAGGGAACGAGGCAGTTGGACCAGAGGAGAGAGCAGGAGAGATTAGCAGCGATCAGAGCAAACTGTAACCAGAATGAGGATAGAGACGGAAGAATACAGTGATAGCTCACTCTTGACAGGGCAGAAGCCCCAGCGTTCATCCTTGCCGTAGTCGGAGGTGGTGGCACACCACAAGTGACCATCCTCCCGGCTGGTGCTAGTGCAGCTGTGGAACCATTGGCCATCATACAGGAAGGGCAGGTGGCAGGGGCGACCGTGAGAGTTCCCCTGCACTGTGTAGATCTCTGGGGAACAAGATAGTGGGGACTTTAAATCTCTGCACGTGGAAGTGGTGGCGTGTCCTGCTAGTAATGTTTGTGAACTGGACTGAACTGAAATACCTTGTCTGTTTTTTTGGCGACTTGTACAATCAAACACAAGATGAAAACAGAGGATGATGTTACAGTCACAGCAGAAATGAAAATAAATAGATAACTTATTAGGAAAACCAAATAGCTTTTTAGTGAACTTTATGTAAAAACAGGTATAAAAAATAATAATAGAACTGAAACATTTCTATAGTATGAAATAATATGCAGCTGAGCTGCTTGTCGACTGACTAATGTCAGAGGCATTCCTGTCCAGCAGCAAGTTCACTTCACAGAGAAACTTGCAAAGATCTGCACTTGAAAGTTAAAAATGTCAATGCAGCCAATTCACTTACCGCAAAAAAAGGAAGCGAGGATAAAGAAGAAAGAAGATGGAGATTTTCTGGCCTCACGGTTATGGCAGGTCTGACTTTAATTGCAGTGGAGCAGGGTCTGTTATCTACAGACTTTTAAATCTGACTCAGTGTCACAGTATAGTTTGACTCTTGTATCGCGCTGACAGTGGACATGAGCTGATTTGTGAACCACTGTGGGTGGATTTCATGTGGACTGGAATCAATATAGAAATACACATATACTTGAGGGCGAGGACACCGATGTGTGTTTACTGGCGTTTACAAACACTGGGAATGTTTTTCTTGGCGCTCAGATTGGCAGCTAACCACTTGCCCTCAAACACTGCCTAAAAGCAACGTGTTGCTGGATCCATTTGATCCGACACAGCTGCGGCATAAGTCACTTTTATTTACATTAATCGCTGATGTAATGAAATCCTTTTTTTACTTTATTTTGTGTAAGCAAACAATGCGTTTAATTATGGTGCCACGGTGAAAGTAGCAAAGCAGAAGAACAGTGTTGGTGACGAAGAGGATGGTTACTGAAGCATGTTGTTATGTTAGAGTTCAAACGCTGGTCACGTTGTTTTCTATTAGCTATTCTTGTTGGATCCCTGATGAACATGTATACACAAATACAAGTCTTTCCTACACAGGATTAGAAGTTTGCTTACCACGATATGTTTTAGCACACAGGTCCTGCAATCCACCATGCAGAGTCCATTTGGACTTTGAAGGAGAGGAAGTCGCAGAGGAGTTCAAAAGAGAGGGTGACGGAACGTAGTTGTTGAGATTGTCAAGCACCAGAGCACAGTTCCAAGTCCAGCGTACTCCGCGTGGCTGGTGGTCACAGGTGTACACGCCGAGAGGAGACCTGTCCGCTCTGGAGGTGAGGTTACCAGTGGTCACACCCAGACACAATGAGGAGCCCAGGTTGAACAGGCGTTCTCGGGTCACCCACTTCCAGCGCTGATTAGCTTGCTCGCAGGAGGATGACAGGACAAGGGAGTGATCCTGCACCCCCAGGCACCCCTGGGCGCCCTCGTGGAAGAAAGCAAACTCATCAGAGTCCAATGGCGCTGTGCAGAGAGAGCGACACAAAGGCATCAGTCAATAATGCAGATGAAAACAGGATGCTGGGTTAGCAGTTAATGTGGTAAGAAAGAAGGTCAGGGACAGAATCAATATCTCCAATAATGGGTGCGGTGCGGGGTGAGAACTACTTTGAGTCCTGGCCTCTGTTGTCCATGTGTAAAATGCTTCAGTACAATAAATCCTTCAATAATCCTGTAATAACCATAAGTCCTGTAAAAGCATTACAAGACAGAGCTCCCAGCGGGAAGTAATTGAAAAGTCATGCAATAAACTGCGCTGCGGTTACACATGTGATGACCTCTTTACATTGTTCTCCTGTGTTTATTTGTGTTTGAAAACCATCTGGTAGTACAGGGGATATAAGTTATATTATGTATAAATTATAGCTTGGCTCTGACTTCTCACTGATGCTAACTCACAATTACCTGCTAACACATCCACAGCAGGGGGCTGGACACCACTCCTGGTGACGGAAAATATGAGAACAGAACCCAACAGCCTTTGTCCTAAAAAATCCGTGGCTTTCCTGTTATTCTTTTCTATATTTCTGTTTAAAGATCAGCAAAAAAGAACTGTACGCGTGTGTGACAGTGAATGTGGGGGAGACAAAAAAAATTGTTATTACTGTAGGAGTGATTCTAAATTCAAACTCCTTCCAAAAATGTCCCCAAAATAAACACAAACCTCCTCTCCTAGACCTGACACTCAGAGAAGAGGCCATGAGACCCTCAGCATTCCTATTCATCAGGCTGCCGTGAGAGGCCAGGAAGTGGGGTAGGTGGGAATGATCACTGGACATTTGGTCGAAAATAACACAACTCTCATATGCAGTACTTCAGTCCCTCGTTTGCCAACGCTGCTTTTTCTGGACACGGAGACAATAGGGTCTCGTCGTATGCCACGCCTCTCTTCTTGTGCTCAGCTTTTGTGGTCGAGGTTCTCAGAAGCAGTGTCAGCTCATTTGGTCGGTAGCAAACACAGTAAGAGAGCACGGTGGCAGACTGGTTCAGCTGAAGTTCAGTGACAGTGTAATCAGATATAATTATCACCCTACGCTTTTTAGAAAGCCATTCATTTCACAGCACCGCCCAGCTGGTGAGCTTATTTATTGCCAATTTATTGTTGTATTGAGTGTTTCCCATCTTATGTGTTGACTTAAATAACCCTCTGCAAGGTTGAAGATCCTATAAACATATCCTGCACCACAAACTTGGTCCAATTAACACAAAATATCTTGCTTGCTTTTAAGACAAAAGTATCTTTCCATAAGGCTGTTATTCCTGTCACTCCTATTAATGCAACATGATCCCCAGCTGGATGAAATGATTCTGTGGAAAATTATTCTTCTGGTTTATCCACTGAGTCGAAAACATCACAGAATGAAAATGCGAAAAACAACACTTTTGTTTTCTTCACCTTAAACTGACTGCAACTAATGATTCATTTCATTACTGATTAAATCATCTAGCTTTAACATTCCTGCTACCAATCGTTTACCCTTCATTTCTAACTTAACTTATATGTCAGAAAATGATGAAATATTACAGGTTCCTAAGCCAACTTATTTAAATAGCATGTCTCCAACAATAAAAAAGTAGCATAGAGGATAAGGGTACTGATACGATATTGTTTTCAAGTAAAACGCGTTGATACTTGAATCGCTGCAGTCAAACAGCTTTGGTGAGTTGTTAACAAAACCTACAAGCCAGTAAATCAGTGTGATGTCATTTTCACAATGGGAATTAAAGTCATTTTAAATATATGCCACGCAACTTCTGCAACTGTGCCTGTGGAACGTTTTCCATACCAGAGCGCTGCCAGTTCAAGTCAGCACTACATTGTGTGTTGAATTCACTTCACGCCGTGAATAAAAGCCCAGTATTAATGTGACAATTTGAGATGCTCCTTGCAAAAGCTTTTGAACCACTAGACAACCTGAAGCTGAAGTTCCAGACAGCAAGAAGCTAATTCAAAAAGAGGTTCTAATTCCAGTTTGGAGGGGACACGACTGGATGTTTGATGTGAGAAAACTCCCAGGCAATCAGAGCGAGTGCAGAATTCCAGATTAACTTTAAGCCACTGAGCCCTGTGAAAGCTAAGCCACAACTTCTCTCCTGCTGTGATCTCATCCTCTCCTGTGCCCCGTCGCCCCCTTTTTTTCTACAGCGAAGACACTTTCCTACTTGAAGAAAGAGGCTGAAACGCACAGCCAAGAACAACCAGCAGCACTCGCCAACAGAGGCAGCTATTCCCAGAACTTCCACCTCCTCAATACAGTCATCTGCTCGGCCAGGTTCGAGGACAATATTTAGGAATGTGGGTGACTATAGCCAATACAACATTTTGGCTTAAATGACAGTCACATTTTTTCCTTCCATCGCTGCATATCTAATCTACAGATCAGAACACAAATAGGAGGGAGAGGATTTTCTCTTAATCTTTTCTTATTTTAACAGATGTCTGACAGGAAAAAAAACAGGACTTTAACCGGTCAGCGTGATAAAACAACAACCAACAAACAGACAGGAAATTCCAGGCAGCTGTGTTTGTTTCTTTGGTGTTATATGGTGGTCTGCCCTCTAAGACAACCCATGGATAGGTGGATAGGCGCATGGGAGAGGAGACGGGGGTTACTGGAGAGAAGAGTGTGTTTATGCATATCAGATTCATCATAAGTGTAGCGTGATCAGAGTTACTGGGAAGGCATTAGTGAAAGAAGCAGTGTTAAAATCTAAAAAAGGTTTTAAAAAGAAATCCACAGTATGAAGGACTAACAGAGCACCGTAGATCCAATGAAGCCTCTGATGAAGAATGGGAGACTTTTAATTCCAACTCTCAAACCCACACAAGCTATATTCTTTTACACTTCTGCCAAACACCAAACAGCGGATACATAGATCCATATGTCATAAACCTGCTACTCACTACAGACCATCCTGACTACACAATGACAAGGTGACGATAAGCTACATGGCGATAAGGCAAACTCCTTTATTACTCAGTGTATGAAAGATCTTTCCAACCTTAAATCTATCCAAATTAATCTCATCCATTTGTTCGAAATGACGACGGAAAGAGGACTGGGAATACGAAGCATGAGAAAGCAAACCCACAAAGTCTCACTGTTATTGTTAAAAAGAAGCGGTAAATCAATGAGGTCGCTTTAAACTCTTTTCAGTGGCATCACAGAAATAACTGAAAAAACAGCTCAGAGAAGGGTTTTTAAAGGTCAGGGCCTGTATTCTACAGTTATTAAAATGTATTTAGGTTCTTCCTCTTTCTCACATCATCAGCTATATATTATTTGCATATCTGCAAATAATAAATGAATCAAAGAGTCAATTTCAGAATTTCATAGTCACAAGTCCAGAAAGGTGTGTTTACCCTGCTGGCATCAGCAAAGGTTCAGACCTGTGCTGAATGTGTTAATTGGACATTAACAGGATGTAAGGGTCACATCTGGCCACAGGGAGCCAAATGAAGCGTCACTACAACTCAGTTTTTCATTGTAGCCTGAAAAACGCATCCAAAACAGCGAGAACAACAGTGAGAAACCCGCGTTACTATGAAGCTTTAAACACACGATCTGGCTAAATGTATCCATCACAAAGCCAAAGTAAGTCTGCAGCCCCGCTTTTCTCCTCCCCCGTTTTTTTCCACATCTGGTTCCACTCTGCTCGGACTTTTGGTTCGTGGCATACCAGAGCACAAAATCCACAATACGCAGATACGCAAACACCTTTTTCACTGTTGTTTTCCGCTAAAGCTCGATCTGACTGCAGGTCGGCGTCAAAACTCAACTGTGCCCCACTGGGTCGTTGTCTTCCAGGTTTGGGACTTTTACATGAATGAAAGAAAGCGAGGACTAAGACTTTTCTCACCCGTAACGCTGCCCTTCAGTTCCAGACTGAGGATCAATAAATATAAAGTGCATTTGTAAAGTACAAGTTGCCGACTTGTCCATGTTCCCCTTGAGTTCTTGTTTCGGAGACGCTCGTTGTCTTGCATGCTCACAACTAAAACACACACACACA